>OX578140.1:77638339-77670839 GCA_951213105.1 Amaurobius ferox | reverse complement strand
ATTTCTGATAGGAAAACAATTTCCCAGTCTTACGGATGACAAATAGACATCGCAACATAATAGAATAAAAAGTTTCGTGTTCTCAAATCGTCAAAACAAGTAAAAAACATCAAAATATTCAGAAATAGTGTATTTTCGAAACTATCATGTAACATTCCTTTTAAATCTGTGTCATAAAATTAAATCATACGCTGTCGATGGAAGGCTGAAAAGATATTTCAAGTCTGATTATATCATTTTTGCGTTCTTAACCGAGCATAAACGCATTAACTTATTCTGTCAAGCCATAAACGTCCCCTTAGTTCGATGTCTAAAGGTTATATATTTCCCTTTGTTATTCGCTGATGGAGACTAGAAAAATAAATGTGACCTAGAAACGCCTTGAAAACACAACAGTGACAACTACCATTAAAGATAGTGATAAATAAGCATTGAGGCAATATATTTGCCTATAGTAATGTAATGACACAAGGGTAATCAGTTAGAATATTTTGCTTTTAGTATATGTTCTTTAGTATCTGATGTCTCTTAAAAGATAAGTGTTATACATGCATATTTTATCAGCCGCTAGAAATATTTTGTTGACATATTTATTAAGTAATTTTGGTTACAGTTTTAATTAGGTGGATTATTAATTTATAATTAAATGTTCTCAAAATACATATGTGGTGGTCGAATCAGGTTCAAAAATATTCATTGTCCAAATCTTATATATATATATATATATATATATATATATATATATATATACATATATATATATACATATATATATATACTTATACATATATATATATATATATATAAATATATATATATATATATATATATATATATATATATATATATATATATATATATATATATATATATATATATATATATATACATAACGTGCACTAATATTGAAAGTCAATTTGAACGAAAGCCCTATTGTATCAAATAAAAGGGAATTTATGATTACAACCTTTTACAATAAAACCTATAATGTTATACCTTTTAAATCTATTTTAAAACATTGTGATGAATTATTGCCTATACGCAATATTAATATCAATATTACTTACAAATATCTTAAAACTAACGGCAGAAAATATTTCAACTATAATAATATTGGCAAAAATTTAAACCATTTCTCTGACTTGAAATGTAACTCTGTTGAAGAGTTAAACACTTATAAAGAAATTGATGCCACGCACGGACACGTAATAACAGGAAAATTGGAAATGTATAATAATAATGACATCAAATTGCTGTTAAAACAGGGAACTAAATTCCGTGATCAAAAGCATTTAGGAAGTGCCTTTGCTTTTGCAAAAGACGTGGATGATTTCATATACAAAATGGCGGTGAAATACAGCCACCCCATTCAAACTTTCCACAAATGGAGATGCGAAGTTATAAAAGGATTCGAAAGGCATTATCATCCAGATTCCTATAACACCTTTCATAACAACAAAGTCCCAGAGATGGAGTCCTTGAGAGATAGATTTGCAATCACTTACATGGATAAAGTGCCATCGAATTACGTATTTGTCTGCAAAAAATACTATGTAGACACTTTACGCAAATGTTACGAAAATGAAAGTATGTATGAAGAGATCAATACCACCGATAAAGCCATGGAAAACCGACTCACAGCACTTTATAAACGTATAGTACATGATTTGAAATCTGTAAGATTTCCTTATCTTGTACTAATCCCAAAAATGCATAAAAATCCGATCAAATTTAGACCTGTGACAGTTGGATGCGGATCGTACCTTACTATAGCTAATATTAAGTTACTTTCTATTCTGACTCCATTACTAAAAAAAATCAAAAAGGAAGGGACCTGTATGGTGTCAAATTCTTTTGAACTTATTGACAAATTAAGCAGAATAAAGGATAAAATGTTTTTCAGATGCTTTGATTTTAAAGACCTTTTTAATCATGTAAATTTAAAAGATTTATCCGAAATTTTATTGGAGCTTCATGAGCATCACAATCTCCACTCTACCATCTCCCTCTACCAATATAAAATGCTGATAAATATTGTTTTGTTTGAAAACATACTGCACAACGGTATAGGTTTTTATCGTCAGGTGCAAGGCATCCCAATGGGGGGGGGTTGCTCTTCGGTACTTGCAGATATTTACCTGAACAAGTATGAACAAGGCACATATTTAGTCAATGAAATGCCATACTACCGCTTTGTTGACGATGTGATTATTGGATATAAAAATCAACAAGATCATTTTGAGTTTGGGTTTTACCCTAAGTGCCTGGAACTTTTGGAAACTAAATATACAAATGCAGGAACTGTTGATTTTCTGGATATCAGTATTTACTACAATGAGAAAAACAAGATATGTTTTAAAGTTTATGACAAGAGGGATAATTTTGATTTCAACATTAATTACATTATAGATTGGAAATCTAATTTGAGCAGTGGTATTTTCAGGAATGTTATAATAAATCATCTAAATCGATATAGACGTCTCAACACTGAAAAAGAAGAACAGCAACACAGCGTCAATAAATTACTCAGGGAAGCAGCAAAAAGCAATTACCCACATCGTTATCTTAGGCACTGTGTAGACTTGATATTTGACAGAAAGACAAACAATTTTATTTGATGATAGCAGGTCGGTGAGATAAGGTTGTGCGGCATGGCTTGTGGACTTCAGGAATTCTGTTGAGTAATTAGGTTAGGTTTATTCCAATCTTAAGCCCCCTTTTTTGCTTCATGGTCTATCTACTTCGGGTTGTTTCATAGATTTCATCGGACGGAGGAGTGCTTCGGGAAGACAGAGGCACCGGGAGTGTTTCTAGGGTAAAAGTACTTTAACCGGGAACGGGGGGTCACTATCCCCCCCGGCCTTTTTTCTGTCGTTCCTGTAAACACTCTCCTTTCTTTCCCCCTTTCCTTTGTACCTCCCCCCCTTTTTCAATTTGATGATGTATTTACTTTTATATACCTGCTAAACATGAAAGAGCGGCAATGCGCCTTAATGTTATGAAGTGTTATGATTGTGTTTTTTGTATATCTTATTTTTAGATATTTTTCTAATATATTTGGATTGGAAATAGTGCTGCATTGCGCCTACTCCTTTTCTGATTTTTTCTTATCTTTTATTATTTTTTTGTCGTGTCCTGTTATAACCGAAGTTTTCATCCGTCCCTTTTCGTTGTCTTCAACGTCCCTTGGTATTGGATCTTGGAATATTTAACTTGGGGTTCTTCTCGGACGGCTGCCATTGGGCAGTGGTCTTCGGTATGTTGTTTAGATTTTGAAAAAGCTCACGTGATGTGAACTTCACATACCTCTTCGGTATGATGACATCTTGTGATGAATTTCTATTTCAAGGGAAATGAATCGTTATCGTATTTTAAAATATATTGCATGACTTAAGTAACCTTTTTAAGTAATGACGTATCTGAAATCTATGTTTTCTTATGATATTTTAACTTACATGTTTTTATATGTCTTATCATACCAGACTTGAAACTCATAAAGTTTCATATTTTTAGATGTTCCCTCGCTATTTAAAATAACTTTATTCTCAAATAAATATAATTGGATGTAATATAGTTGTAACTTTGGTACATCCTCAAAAAAAAAAAAAAAAAAAAAAAAAAAAAAAAAAAAAACTTAAAAATTATGAAATAACATTTTCTGCTCTTTGAACATGTAATGTGGTTTATAATCATATGAAGATTGTGTATCCTAAAGATGTAACATGGAATCAGATGAGATGTTGTATTGCTTTATGAAGTAATTTTAAGTTTTTCGATCTTACTAGTCAAATCATACTCCTCAACATGAGTTTAAACTATTGATTTTAAAATATGATGCTGAACAAATACAGAATTTAGCGACTGGCAATATTGTAACAAGTTTGCATGTGCCCGGTACCACTGTGATACAAGGTGATAATGGGATCGAAATCAAACTACCTTGGTATATGAACACGATTAAGGCATATTTTAAACCCGTGCAGAGTGGAAGAGCAGAGAATAAAAAAAGCGTAATTAATGAAGACAGATGCAATAAAGCTGCGAACGATCCATATTTCCCTATATTGAACGATTCAAAAGATCATTTACATTTTATGCGTAACATGAAGCAATATAGATTCAAGAAATGCACGTCTCGGCGCTGCAAATTATGTCCCATTGGTAATAAGGTACAAATCCAGAGTACAAACCCTGTACACAAAACATTTTGTAAGGTGTATCAATGCATATATTGTATTACTTGTTTGACCTGTAACATGAGTTATATTGGACAAACCGGCAATCCCCTTAACATCCGTATAAACTTGCACCGAAGTCAGATCAAGCGAGTATGTGAAAATTCTTCTAGTATTAACAATTTTGAGTTGCAACATTTTTCAAAACATGATTTTGAAAGGATATCTATTTCCATCCTAGACATTGTTCCTGATATTAAAGAACGCTTATAGTGGGAAAACACACATATAAAGCAATTTAGCACGCTTTTCCCATTTGGATTGAATACCATTATCTTTGATAATATTCATAATATGGAGTTCTATACTAAACTGAATAATGCTCTAATAGAATATACTAATAATAGAAAAACTACACGTTGGCAACGAGGAGGAAGGGGTAAAAATAAAAATAACCATACAGCAAGAAATTATAAGAAAACTTTGATGAATTTGAACACCTTTATCGAAGAAATTAATAAGTACAATCAAGTTAGAACGGCATGGATCAAAAACAGAATTTACGGTATAAGGAAAGTTCATATACAACGTCTATGGAGGGAATGGAAAGATCGTCCTATAATCCCGAATCCAAATTGTTATACAGCGTGTGCCAATATTGCAGTATTTTATAATTTTCTAAAATTACGTGCACTAATATTGAAAGTCAATTTGAACGAAAGCCCTATTGTATCAAATAAAAGGGAATTTATGATTACAACCTTTTACAATAAAACCTATAATGTTATACCTTTTAAATCTATTTTAAAACATTGTGATGAATTATTGCCTATACGCAATATTAATATCAATATTACTTACAAATATCTTAAAACTAACGGCAGAAAATATTTCAACTATAATAATATTGGCAAAAATTTAAACCATTTCTCTGACTTGAAATGTAACTCTGTTGAAGAGTTAAACACTTATAAAGAAATTGATGCCACGCACGGACACGTAATAACAGGAAAATTGGAAATGTATAATAATAATGACATCAAATTGCTGTTAAAACAGGGAACTAAATTCCGTGATCAAAAGCATTTAGGAAGTGCCTTTGCTTTTGCAAAAGACGTGGATGATTTCATATACAAAATGGCGGTGAAATACAGCCACCCCATTCAAACTTTCCACAAATGGAGATGCGAAGTTATAAAAGGATTCGAAAGGCATTATCATCCAGATTCCTATAACACCTTTCATAACAACAAAGTCCCAGAGATGGAGTCCTTGAGAGATAGATTTGCAATCACTTACATGGATAAAGTGCCATCGAATTACGTATTTGTCTGCAAAAAATACTATGTAGACACTTTACGCAAATGTTACGAAAATGAAAGTATGTATGAAGAGATCAATACCACCGATAAAGCCATGGAAAACCGACTCACAGCACTTTATAAACGTATAGGACATGATTTGAAATCTGTAAGATTTCCTTATCTTGTACTAATCCCAAAAATGCATAAAAATCCGATCAAATTTAGACCTGTGACAGTTGGATGCGGATCGTACCTTACTATAGCTAATATTAAGTTACTTTCTATTCTGACTCCATTACTAAAAAAAATCAAAAAGGAAGGGACCTGTATGGTGTCAAATTCTTTTGAACTTATTGACAAATTAAGCAGAATAAAGGATAAAATGTTTTTCAGATGCTTTGATTTTAAAGACCTTTTTAATCATGTAAATTTAAAAGATTTATCCGAAATTTTATTGGAGCTTCATGAGCATCACAATCTCCACTCTACCATCTCCCTCTACCAATATAAAATGCTGATAAATATTGTTTTGTTTGAAAACATACTGCACAACGGTATAGGTTTTTATCGTCAGGTGCAAGGCATCCCAATGGGGGGGGGTTGCTCTTCGGTACTTGCAGATATTTACCTGAACAAGTATGAACAAGGCACATATTTAGTCAATGAAATGCCATACTACCGCTTTGTTGACGATGTGATTATTGGATATAAAAATCAACAAGATCATTTTGAGTTTGGGTTTTACCCTAAGTGCCTGGAACTTTTGGAAACTAAATATACAAATGCAGGAACTGTTGATTTTCTGGATATCAGTATTTACTACAATGAGAAAAACAAGATATGTTTTAAAGTTTATGACAAGAGGGATAATTTTGATTTCAACATTAATTACATTATAGATTGGAAATCTAATTTGAGCAGTGGTATTTTCAGGAATGTTATAATAAATCATCTAAATCGATATAGACGTCTCAACACTGAAAAAGAAGAACAGCAACACAGCGTCAATAAATTACTCAGGGAAGCAGCAAAAAGCAATTACCCACATCGTTATCTTAGGCACTGTGTAGACTTGATATTTGACAGAAAGACAAACAATTTTATTTGATGATAGCAGGTCGGTGAGATAAGGTTGTGCGGCATGGCTTGTGGACTTCAGGAATTCTGTTGAGTAATTAGGTTATGTTTATTCCAATCTTAAGCCCCCTTTTTTGCTTCATGGTCTATCTACTTCGGGATGTTTCATAGATTTCATCGGACGGAGGAGTGCTTCGGGAAGACAGAGGCACCGGGAGTGTTTCTAGGGTAAAAGTACTTTAACCGGGAACGGGGGGTCACTATCCCCCCCGGCCTTTTTTCTGTCGTTCCTGTAAACACTCTCCTTTCTTTCCCCCTTTCCTTTGTACCTCCCCCCCTTTTTCAATTTGATGATGTATTTACTTTTATATACCTGCTAAACATGAAAGAGCGGCAATGCGCCTTAATGTTATGAAGTGTTATGATTGTGTTTTTTGTATATCTTATTTTTAGATATTTTTCTAATATATTTGGATTGGAAATAGTGCTGCATTGCGCCTACTCCTTTTCTGATTTTTTCTTATCTTTTATTATTTTTTTGTCGTGTCCTGTTATAACCGAAGTTTTCATCCGTCCCTTTTCGTTGTCTTCAACGTCCCTTGGTATTGGATCTTGGAATATTTAACTTGGGGTTCTTCTCGGACGGCTGCCATTGGGCAGTGGTCTTCGGTATGTTGTTTAGATTTTGAAAAAGCTCACGTGATGTGAACTTCATATACCTCTTCGGTATGATGACATCTTGTGATGAATTTCTATTTCAAGGGAAATGAATCGTTATCGTATTTTAAAATATATTGCATGACTTAAGTAACCTTTTTAAGTAATGACGTATCTGAAATCTATGTTTTCTTATGATATTTTAACTTACATGTTTTTATATGTCTTATCATACCAGACTTGAAACTCATAAAGTTTCATATTTTTAGATGTTCCCTCGCTATTTAAAATAACTTTATTCTCAAATAAATATAATTGGATGTAATATAGTTGTAACTTTGGTACATCCTCAAAAAAAAAAAAAAAAAAAAAAAACTTAAAAATTATGAAATAACATTTTCTGCTCTTTGAACATGTAATGTGGTTTATAATCATATGAAGATTGCGTATCCTAAAGATGTAACATGGAATCAGATGAGATGTTGTATTGCTTTATGAAGTAATTTTAAGTTTTTCGATCTTACTAGTCAAATCATACTCCTCAACATGAGTTTAAACTATTGATTTTAAAATATGATGCTGAACAAATACAGAATTTAGCGACTGGCAATATTGTAACAAGTTTGCATGTGCCCGGTACCACTGTGATACAAGGTGATAGTGGGATCGAAATCAAACTACCTTGGTATATGAACACGATTAAGGCATATTTTAAACCCGTGCAGAGTGGAAGAGCAGAGAATAAAAAAAGCGTAATTAATGAAGACAGATGCAATAAAGCTGCGAACGATCCATATTTCCCTATATTGAACGATTCAAAAGATCATTTACATTTTATGCGTAACATGAAGCAATATAGATTCAAGAAATGCACGTCTCGGCGCTGCAAATTATGTCCCATTGGTAATAAGGTACAAATCCAGAGTACAAACCCTGTACACAAAACATTTTGTAAGGTGTATCAATGCATATATTGTATTACTTGTTTGACCTGTAACATGAGTTATATTGGACAAACCGGCAATCCCCTTAACATCCGTATAAACTTGCATCGAAGTCAGATCAAGCGAGTATGTGAAAATTCTTCTAGTATTAACAATTTTGAGTTGCAACATTTTTCAAAACATGATTTTGAAAGGATATCTATTTCCATCCTAGACATTGTTCCTGATATTAAAGAACGCTTATAGTGGGAAAACACACATATAAAGCAATTTAGCACGCTTTTCCCATTTGGATTGAATACCATTATCTTTGATAATATTCATAATATGGAGTTCTATACTAAACTGAATAATGCTCTAATAGAATATACTAATAATAGAAAAACTACACGTTGGCAACGAGGAGGAAGGGGTAAAAATAAAAATAACCATACAGCAAGAAATTATAAGAAAACTTTGATGAATTTGAACACCTTTATCGAAGAAATTAATAAGTACAATCAAGTTAGAACGGCATGGATCAAAAACAGAATTTACGGTATAAGGAAAGTTCATATACAACGTCTATGGAGGGAATGGAAAGATCGTCCTATAATCCCGAATCCAAATTGTTATACAGCGTGTGCCAATATTGCAGTATTTTATAATTTTCTAAAATTACGTGCACTAATATTGAAAGTCAATTTGAACGAAAGCCCTATTGTATCAAATAAAAGGGAATTTATGATTACAACCTTTTACAATAAAACCTATAATGTTATACCTTTTAAATCTATTTTAAAACATTGTGATGAATTATTGCCTATACGCAATATTAATATCAATATTACTTACAAATATCTTAAAACTAACGGCAGAAAATATTTCAACTATAATAATATTGGCAAAAATTTAAACCATTTCTCTGACTTGAAATGTAACTCTGTTGAAGAGTTAAACACTTATAAAGAAATTGATGCCACGCACGGACACGTAATAACAGGAAAATTGGAAATGTATAATAATAATGACATCAAATTGCTGTTAAAACAGGGAACTAAATTCCGTGATCAAAAGCATTTAGGAAGTGCCTTTGCTTTTGCAAAAGACGTGGATGATTTCATATACAAAATGGCGGTGAAATACAGCCACCCCATTCAAACTTTCCACAAATGGAGATGCGAAGTTATAAAAGGATTCGAAAGGCATTATCATCCAGATTCCTATAACACCTTTCATAACAACAAAGTCCCAGAGATGGAGTCCTTGAGAGATAGATTTGCAATCACTTACATGGATAAAGTGCCATCGAATTACGTATTTGTCTGCAAAAAATACTATGTAGACACTTTACGCAAATGTTACGAAAATGAAAGTATGTATGAAGAGATCAATACCACCGATAAAGCCATGGAAAACCGACTCACAGCACTTTATAAACGTATAGGACATGATTTGAAATCTGTAAGATTTCCTTATCTTGTACTAATCCCAAAAATGCATAAAAATCCGATCAAATTTAGACCTGTGACAGTTGGATGCGGATCGTACCTTACTATAGCTAATATTAAGTTACTTTCTATTCTGACTCCATTACTAAAAAAAATCAAAAAGGAAGGGACCTGTATGGTGTCAAATTCTTTTGAACTTATTGACAAATTAAGCAGAATAAAGGATAAAATGTTTTTCAGATGCTTTGATTTTAAAGACCTTTTTAATCATGTAAATTTAAAAGATTTATCCGAAATTTTATTGGAGCTTCATGAGCATCACAATCTCCACTCTACCATCTCCCTCTACCAATATAAAATGCTGATAAATATTGTTTTGTTTGAAAACATACTGCACAACGGTATAGGTTTTTATCGTCAGGTGCAAGGCATCCCAATGGGGGGGGGTTGCTCTTCGGTACTTGCAGATATTTACCTGAACAAGTATGAACAAGGCACATATTTAGTCAATGAAATGCCATACTACCGCTTTGTTGACGATGTGATTATTGGATATAAAAATCAACAAGATCATTTTGAGTTTGGGTTTTACCCTAAGTGCCTGGAACTTTTGGAAACTAAATATACAAATGCAGGAACTGTTGATTTTCTGGATATCAGTATTTACTACAATGAGAAAAACAAGATATGTTTTAAAGTTTATGACAAGAGGGATAATTTTGATTTCAACATTAATTACATTATAGATTGGAAATCTAATTTGAGCAGTGGTATTTTCAGGAATGTTATAATAAATCATCTAAATCGATATAGACGTCTCAACACTGAAAAAGAAGAACAGCAACACAGCGTCAATAAATTACTCAGGGAAGCAGCAAAAAGCAATTACCCACATCGTTATCTTAGGCACTGTGTAGACTTGATATTTGACAGAAAGACAAACAATTTTATTTGATGATAGCAGGTCGGTGAGATAAGGTTGTGCGGCATGGCTTGTGGACTTCAGGAATTCTGTTGAGTAATTAGGTTATGTTTATTCCAATCTTAAGCCCCCTTTTTTGCTTCATGGTCTATCTACTTCGGGATGTTTCATAGATTTCATCGGACGGAGGAGTGCTTCGGGAAGACAGAGGCACCGGGAGTGTTTCTAGGGTAAAAGTACTTTAACCGGGAACGGGGGGTCACTATCCCCCCCGGGCCTTTTTTCTGTCGTTCCTGTAAACACTCTCCTTTCTTTCCCCCTTTCCTTTGTACCTCCCCCCCTTTTTCAATTTGATGATGTATTTACTTTTATATACCTGCTAAACATGAAAGAGCGGCAATGCGCCTTAATGTTATGAAGTGTTATGATTGTGTTTTTTGTATATCTTATTTTTAGATATTTTTCTAATATATTTGGATTGGAAATAGTGCTGCATTGCGCCTACTCCTTTTCTGATTTTTTCTTATCTTTTATTATTTTTTTGTCGTGTCCTGTTATAACCGAAGTTTTCATCCGTCCCTTTTCGTTGTCTTCAACGTCCCTTGGTATTGGATCTTGGAATATTTAACTTGCGGTTCTTCTCGGACGGCTGCCATTGGGCAGTGGTCTTCGGTATGTTGTTTAGATTTTGAAAAAGCTCACGTGATGTGAACTTCATATACCTCTTCGGTATGATGACATCTTGTGATGAATTTCTATTTCAAGGGAAATGAATCGTTATCGTATTTTAAAATATATTGCATGACTTAAGTAACCTTTTTAAGTAATGACGTATCTGAAATCTATGTTTTCTTATGATATTTTAACTTACATGTTTTTATATGTCTTATCATACCAGACTTGAAACTCATAAAGTTTCATATTTTTAGATGTTCCCTCGCTATTTAAAATAACTTTATTCTCAAATAAATATAATTGGATGTAATATAGTTGTAACTTTGGTACATCCTCAAAAAAAAAAAAAAAAAAAACTTAAAAATTATGAAATAACATTTTCTGCTCTTTGAACATGTAATGTGGTTTATAATCATATGAAGATTGCGTATCCTAAAGATGTAACATGGAATCAGATGAGATGTTGTATTGCTTTATGAAGTAATTTTAAGTTTTTCGATCTTACTAGTCAAATCATAACTTGAGTTTAAACTATTGATTTTAAAATATGATGCTGAACAAATACAGAATTTAGCGACTGGCAATATTGTAACAAGTTTGCATGTGCCCGGTACCACTGTGATACAAGGTGATAGTGGGATCGAAATCAAACTACCTTGGTATATAAACACGATTAAGGCATATTTTAAACCCGTGCAGAGTGGAAGAGCAGAGAATAAAAAAAGCGTAATTAATGAAGACAGATGCAATAAAGCTGCGAACGATCCATATTTCCCTATATTGAACGATTCAAAAGATCATTTACATTTTATGCGTAACATGAAGCAATATAGATTCAAGAAATGCACGTCTCGGCGCTGCAAATTATGTCCCATTGGTAATAAGGTACAAATCCAGAGTACAAACCCTGTACACAAAACATTTTGTAAGGTGTATCAATGCATATATTGTATTACTTGTTTGACCTGTAACATGAGTTATATTGGACAAACCGGCAATCCCCTTAACATCCGTATAAACTTGCACCGAAGTCAGATCAAGCGAGTATGTGAAAATTCTTCTAGTATTAACAATTTTGAGTTGCAACATTTTTCAAAACATGATTTTGAAAGGATATCTATTTCCATCCTAGACATTGTTCCTGATATTAAAGAACGCTTATGGTGGGAAAACACACATATAAAGCAATTTAGCACGCTTTTCCCATTTGGATTGAATACCATTATCTTTGATAATATTCATAATATGGAGTTCTATACTAAACTGAATAATGCTCTAATAGAATATACTAATAATAGAAAAACTACACGTTGGCAACGAGGAGGAAGGGGTAAAAATAAAAATAACCATACAGCAAGAAATTATAAGAAAACTTTGATGAATTTGAACACCTTTATCGAAGAAATTAATAAGTACAATCAAGTTAGAACGGCATGGATCAAAAACAGAATTTACGATATAAGGAAAGTTCATATACAACGTCTATGGAGGGAATGGAAAGATCGTCCTATAATCCCGAATCCAAATTGTTATACAGCGTGTGCCAATATTGCAGTATTTTATAATTTTCTAAAATTACGTGCACTAATATTGAAAGTCAATTTGAACGAAAGCCCTATTGTATCAAATAAAAGGGAATTTATGATTACAACCTTTTACAATAAAACCTATAATGTTATACCTTTTAAATCTATTTTAAAACATTGTGATGAATTATTGCCTATACGCAATATTAATATCAATATTACTTACAAATATCTTAAAACTAACGGCAGAAAATATTTCAACTATAATAATATTGGCAAAAATTTAAACCATTTCTCTGACTTGAAATGTAACTCTGTTGAAGAGTTAAACACTTATAAAGAAATTGATGCCACGCACGGACACGTAATAACAGGAAAATTGGAAATGTATAATAATAATGACATCAAATTGCTGTTAAAACAGGGAACTAAATTCCGTGATCAAAAGCATTTAGGAAGTGCCTTTGCTTTTGCAAAAGACGTGGATGATTTCATATACAAAATGGCGGTGAAATACAGCCACCCCATTCAAACTTTCCACAAATGGAGATGCGAAGTTATAAAAGGATTCGAAAGGCATTATCATCCAGATTCCTATAACACCTTTCATAACAACAAAGTCCCAGAGATGGAGTCCT
This sequence comes from Amaurobius ferox, assembly GCA_951213105.1. Taxonomy (NCBI): domain Eukaryota; kingdom Metazoa; phylum Arthropoda; class Arachnida; order Araneae; family Amaurobiidae; genus Amaurobius; species Amaurobius ferox. The sequence continues at coordinate 77,657,491 of OX578140.1, read as the reverse complement.
TGAGAGATAGATTTGCAATCACTTACATGGATAAAGTGCCATCGAATTACGTATTTGTCTGCAAAAAATACTATGTAGACACTTTACGCAAATGTTACGAAAATGAAAGTATGTATGAAGAGATCAATACCACCGATAAAGCCATGGAAAACCGACTCACAGCACTTTATAAACGTATAGGACATGATTTGAAATCTGTAAGATTTCCTTATCTTGCACTAATCCCAAAAATGCATAAAAATCCGATCAAATTTAGACCTGTGACAGTTGGATGCGGATCGTACCTTACTATAGCTAATATTAAGTTACTTTCTATTCTGACTCCATTACTAAAAAAAATCAAAAAGGAAGGGACCTGTATGGTGTCAAATTCTTTTGAACTTATTGACAAATTAAGCAGAATAAAGGATAAAATGTTTTTCAGATGCTTTGATTTTAAAGACCTTTTTAATCATGTAAATTTAAAAGATTTATCCGAAATTTTATTGGAGCTTCATGAGCATCACAATCTCCACTCTACCATCTCCCTCTACCAATATAAAATGCTGATAAATATTGTTTTGTTTGAAAACATACTGCACAACGGTATAGGTTTTTATCGTCAGGTGCAAGGCATCCCAATGGGGGGGGGTTGCTCTTCGGTACTTGCAGATATTTACCTGAACAAGTATGAACAAGGCACATATTTAGTCAATGAAATGCCATACTACCGCTTTGTTGACGATGTGATTATTGGATATAAAAATCAACAAGATCATTTTGAGTTTGGGTTTTACCCTAAGTGCCTGGAACTTTTGGAAACTAAATATACAAATGCAGGAACTGTTGATTTTCTGGATATCAGTATTTACTACAATGAGAAAAACAAGATATGTTTTAAAGTTTATGACAAGAGGGATAATTTTGATTTCAACATTAATTACATTATAGATTGGAAATCTAATTTGAGCAGTGGTATTTTCAGGAATGTTATAATAAATCATCTAAATCGATACAGACGTCTCAACACTGAAAAAGAAGAACAGCAACACAGCGTCAATAAATTACTCAGGGAAGCAGCAAAAAGCAATTACCCACATCGTTATCTTAGGCACTGTGTAGACTTGATATTTGACAGAAAGACAAACAATTTTATTTGATGATAGCAGGTCGGTGAGATAAGGTTGTGCGGCATGGCTTGTGGACTTCAGGAATTCTGTTGAGTAATTAGGTTAGGTTTATTCCAATCTTAAGCCCCCTTTTTTGCTTCATGGTCTATCTACTTCGGGATGTTTCATAGATTTCATCGGACGGAGGAGTGCTTCGGGAAGACAGAGGCACCGGGAGTGTTTCTAGGGTAAAAGTACTTTAACCGGGAACGGGGGGTCACTATCCCCCCCGGCCTTTTTTCTGTCGTTCCTGTAAACACTCTCCTTTCTTTCCCCCTTTCCTTTGTACCTCCCCCCCTTTTTCAATTTGATGATGTATTTACTTTTATATACCTGCTAAACATGAAAGAGCGGCAATGCGCCTTAATGTTATGAAGTGTTATGATTGTGTTTTTTGTATATCTTATTTTTAGATATTTTTCTAATATATTTGGATTGGAAATAGTGCTGCATTGCGCCTACTCCTTTTCTGATTTTTTCTTATCTTTTATTATTTTTTTGTCGTGTCCTGTTATAACCGAAGTTTTCATCCGTCCCTTTTCGTTGTCTTCAACGTCCCTTGGTATTGGATCTTGGAATATTTAACTTGGGGTTCTTCTCGGACGGCTGCCATTGGGCAGTAGTCTTCGGTATGTTGTTTAGATTTTGAAAAAGCTCACGTGATGTGAACTTCATATACCTCTTCGGTATGATGACATCTTGTGATGAATTTCTATTTCAAGGGAAATGAATCGTTATCGTATTTTAAAATATATTGCATGACTTAAGTAACCTTTTTAAGTAATGACGTATCTGAAATCTATGTTTTCTTATGATATTTTAACTTACATGTTTTTATATGTCTTATCATACCAGACTTGAAACTCATAAAGTTTCATATTTTTAGATGTTCCCTCGCTATTTAAAATAACTTCTCAAATAAATATAATTGGATGTAATATAGTTGTAACTTTGGTACATCCTCAAAAAAAAAAAAAAAAAAAAACTTAAAAATTATGAAATAACATTTTCTGCTCTTTGAACATGTAATGTGGTTTATAATCATATGAAGATTGCGTATCCTAAAGATGTAACATGGAATCAGATGAGATGTTGTATTGCTTTATGAAGTAATTTTAAGTTTTTCGATCTTACTAGTCAAATCATACTCCTCAACATGAGTTTAAACTATTGATTTTAAAATATGATGCTGAACAAATACAGAATTTAGCGACTGGCAATATTGTAACAAGTTTGCATGTGCCCGGTACCACTGTGATACAAGGTGATAGTGGGATCGAAATCAAACTACCTTGGTATATGAACACGATTAAGGCATATTTTAAACCCGTGCAGAGTGGAAGAGCAGAGAATAAAAAAAGCGTAATTAATGAAGACAGATGCAATAAAGCTGCGAACGATCCATATTTCCCTATATTGAACGATTCAAAAGATCATTTACATTTTATGCGTAACATGAAGCAATATAGATTCAAGAAATGCACGTCTCGGCGCTGCAAATTATGTCCCATTGGTAATAAGGTACAAATCCAGAGTACAAACCCTGTACACAAAACATTTTGTAAGGTGTATCAATGCATATATTGTATTACTTGTTTGACCTGTAACATGAGTTATATTGGACAAACCGGCAATCCCCTTAACATCCGTATAAACTTGCACCGAAGTCAGATCAAGCGAGTATGTGAAAATTCTTCTAGTATTAACAATTTTGAGTTGCAACATTTTTCAAAACATGATTTTGAAAGGATATCTATTTCCATCCTAGACATTGTTCCTGATATTAAAGAACGCTTATGGTGGGAAAACACACATATAAAGCAATTTAGCACGCTTTTCCCATTTGGATTGAATACCATTATCTTTGATAATATTCATAATATGGAGTTCTATACTAAACTGAATAATGCTCTAATAGAATATACTAATAATAGAAAAACTACACGTTGGCAACGAGGAGGAAGTGGTAAAAATAAAAATAACCATACAGCAAGAAATTATAAGAAAACTTTGATGAATTTGAACACCTTTATCGAAGAAATTAATAAGTACAATCAAGTTAGAACGGCATGGATCAAAAACAGAATTTACGATATAAGGAAAGTTCATATACAACGTCTATGGAGGGAATGGAAAGATCGTCCTATAATCCCGAATCCAAATTGTTATACAGCGTGTGCCAATATTGCAGTATTTTATAATTTTCTAAAATTACGTGCACTAATATTGAAAGTCAATTTGAACGAAAGCCCTATTGTATCAAATAAAAGGGAATTTATGATTACAACCTTTTACAATAAAACCTATAATGTTATACCTTTTAAATCTATTTTAAAACATTGTGATGAATTATTGCCTATACGCAATATTAATATCAATATTACTTACAAATATCTTAAAACTAACGGCAGAAAATATTTCAACTATAATAATATTGGCAAAAATTTAAACCATTTCTCTGACTTGAAATGTAACTCTGTTGAAGAGTTAAACACTTATAAAGAAATTGATGCCACGCACGGACACGTAATAACAGGAAAATTGGAAATGTATAATAATAATGACATCAAATTGCTGTTAAAACAGGGAACTAAATTCCGTGATCAAAAGCATTTAGGAAGTGCCTTTGCTTTTGCAAAAGACGTGGATGATTTCATATACAAAATGGCGGTGAAATACAGCCACCCCATTCAAACTTTCCACAAATGGAGATGCGAAGTTATAAAAGGATTCGAAAGGCATTATCATCCAGATTCCTATAACACCTTTCATAACAACAAAGTCCCAGAGATGGAGTCCTTGAGAGATAGATTTGCAATCACTTACATGGATAAAGTGCCATCGAATTACGTATTTGTCTGCAAAAAATACTATGTAGACACTTTACGCAAATGTTACGAAAATGAAAGTATGTATGAAGAGATCAATACCACCGATAAAGCCATGGAAAACCGACTCACAGCACTTTATAAACGTATAGGACATGATTTGAAATCTGTAAGATTTCCTTATCTTGCACTAATCCCAAAAATGCATAAAAATCCGATCAAATTTAGACCTGTGACAGTTGGATGCGGATCGTACCTTACTATAGCTAATATTAAGTTACTTTCTATTCTGACTCCATTACTAAAAAAAATCAAAAAGGAAGGGACCTGTATGGTGTCAAATTCTTTTGAACTTATTGACAAATTAAGCAGAATAAAGGATAAAATGTTTTTCAGATGCTTTGATTTTAAAGACCTTTTTAATCATGTAAATTTAAAAGATTTATCCGAAATTTTATTGGAGCTTCATGAGCATCACAATCTCCACTCTACCATCTCCCTCTACCAATATAAAATGCTGATAAATATTGTTTTGTTTGAAAACATACTGCACAACGATATAGGTTTTTATCGTCAGGTGCAAGGCATCCCAATGGGGGGGGGTTGCTCTTCGGTACTTGCAGATATTTACCTGAACAAGTATGAACAAGGCACATATTTAGTCAATGAAATGCCATACTACCGCTTTGTTGACGATGTGATTATTGGATATAAAAATCAACAAGATCATTTTGAGTTTGGGTTTTACCCTAAGTGCCTGGAACTTTTGGAAACTAAATATACAAATGCAGGAACTGTTGATTTTCTGGATATCAGTATTTACTACAATGAGAAAAACAAGATATGTTTTAAAGTTTATGACAAGAGGGATAATTTTGATTTCAACATTAATTACATTATAGATTGGAAATCTAATTTGAGCAGTGGTATTTTCAGGAATGTTATAATAAATCATCTAAATCGATATAGACGTCTCAACACTGAAAAAGAAGAACAGCAACACAGCGTCAATAAATTACTCAGGGAAGCAGCAAAAAGCAATTACCCACATCGTTATCTTAGGCACTGTGTAGACTTGATATTTGACAGAAAGACAAACAATTTTATTTGATGATAGCAGGTCGGTGAGATAAGGTTGTGCGGCATGGCTTGTGGACTTCAGGAATTCTGTTGAGTAATTAGGTTAGGTTTATTCCAATCTTAAGCCCCCTTTTTTGCTTCATGGTCTATCTACTTCGGGATGTTTCATAGATTTCATCGGACGGAGGAGTGCTTCGGGAAGACAGAGGCACCGGGAGTGTTTCTAGGGTAAAAGTACTTTAACCGGGAACGGGGGGTCACTATCCCCCCCGGCCTTTTTTCTGTCGTTCCTGTAAACACTCTCCTTTCTTTCCCCCTTTCCTTTGTACCTCCCCCCCTTTTTCAATTTGATGATGTATTTACTTTTATATACCTGCTAAACATGAAAGAGCGGCAATGCGCCTTAATGTTATGAAGTGTTATGATTGTGTTTTTTGTATATCTTATTTTTAGATATTTTTCTAATATATTTGGATTGGAAATAGTGCTGCATTGCGCCTACTCCTTTTCTGATTTTTTCTTATCTTTTATTATTTTTTTGTCGTGTCCTGTTATAACCGAAGTTTTCATCCGTCCCTTTTCGTTGTCTTCAACGTCCCTTGGTATTGGATCTTGGAATATTTAACTTGGGGTTCTTCTCGGACGGCTGCCATTGGGCAGTAGTCTTCGGTATGTTGTTTAGATTTTGAAAAAGCTCACGTGATGTGAACTTCATATACCTCTTCGGTATGATGACATCTTGTGATGAATTTCTATTTCAAGGGAAATGAATCGTTATCGTATTTTAAAATATATTGCATGACTTAAGTAACCTTTTTAAGTAATGACGTATCTGAAATCTATGTTTTCTTATGATATTTTAACTTACATGTTTTTATATGTCTTATCATACCAGACTTGAAACTCATAAAGTTTCATATTTTTAGATGTTCCCTCGCTATTTAAAATAACTTTATTCTCAAATAAATATAATTGGATGTAATATAGTTGTAACTTTGGTACATCCTCAAAAAAAAAAAAAAAAAAAAACTTAAAAATTATGAAATAACATTTTCTGCTCTTTGAACATGTAATGTGGTTTATAATCATATGAAGATTGCGTATCCTAAAGATGTAACATGGAATCAGATGAGATGTTGTATTGCTTTATGAAGTAATTTTAAGTTTTTCGATCTTACTAGTCAAATCATACTCCTCAACATGAGTTTAAACTATTGATTTTAAAATATGATGCTGAACAAATACAGAATTTAGCGACTGGCAATATTGTAACAAGTTTGCATGTGCCCGGTACCACTGTGATACAAGGTGATAGTGGGATCGAAATCAAACTACCTTGGTATATGAACACGATTAAGGCATATTTTAAACCCGTGCAGAGTGGAAGAGCAGAGAATAAAAAAAGCGTAATTAATGAAGACAGATGCAATAAAGCTGCGAACGATCCATATTTCCCTATATTGAACGATTCAAAAGATCATTTACATTTTATGCGTAACATGAAGCAATATAGATTCAAGAAATGCACGTCTCGGCGCTGCAAATTATGTCCCATTGGTAATAAGGTACAAATCCAGAGTACAAACCCTGTACACAAAACATTTTGTAAGGTGTATCAATGCATATATTGTATTACTTGTTTGACCTGTAACATGAGTTATATTGGACAAACCGGCAATCCCCTTAACATCCGTATAAACTTGCACCGAAGTCAGATCAAGCGAGTATGTGAAAATTCTTCTAGTATTAACAATTTTGAGTTGCAACATTTTTCAAAACATGATTTTGAAAGGATATCTATTTCCATCCTAGACATTGTTCCTGATATTAAAGAACGCTTATGGTGGGAAAACACACATATAAAGCAATTTAGCACGCTTTTCCCATTTGGATTGAATACCATTATCTTTGATAATATTCATAATATGGAGTTCTATACTAAACTGAATAATGCTCTAATAGAATATACTAATAATAGAAAAACTACACGTTGGCAACGAGGAGGAAGTGGTAAAAATAAAAATAACCATACAGCAAGAAATTATAAGAAAACTTTGATGAATTTGAACACCTTTATCGAAGAAATTAATAAGTACAATCAAGTTAGAACGGCATGGATCAAAAACAGAATTTACGATATAAGGAAAGTTCATATACAACGTCTATGGAGGGAATGGAAAGATCGTCCTATAATCCCGAATCCAAATTGTTATACAGCGTGTGCCAATATTGCAGTATTTTATAATTTTCTAAAATTACGTGCACTAATATTGAAAGTCAATTTGAACGAAAGCCCTATTGTATCAAATAAAAGGGAATTTATGATTACAACCTTTTACAATAAAACCTATAATGTTATACCTTTTAAATCTATTTTAAAACATTGTGATGAATTATTGCCTATACGCAATATTAATATCAATATTACTTACAAATATCTTAAAACTAACGGCAGAAAATATTTCAACTATAATAATATTGGCAAAAATTTAAACCATTTCTCTGACTTGAAATGTAACTCTGTTGAAGAGTTAAACACTTATAAAGAAATTGATGCCACGCACGGACACGTAATAACAGGAAAATTGGAAATGTATAATAATAATGACATCAAATTGCTGTTAAATCAGGGAACTAAATTCCGTGATCAAAAGCATTTAGGAAGTGCCTTTGCTTTTGCAAAAGACGTGGATGATTTCATATACAAAATGGCGGTGAAATACAGCCACCCCTTTCAAACTTTCCACAAATGGAGATGCGAAGTTATAAAAGGATTCGAAAGGCATTATCATCCAGATTCCTATAACACCTTTCATAACAACAAAGTCCCAGAGATGGAGTCCTTGAGAGATAGATTTGCAATCACTTACATGGATAAAGTGCCATCGAATTACGTATTTGTCTGCAAAAAATACTATGTAGACACTTTACGCAAATGTTACGAAAATGAAAGTATGTATGAAGAGATCAATACCACCGATAAAGCCATGGAAAACCGACTCACAGCACTTTATAAACGTATAGGACATGATTTGAAATCTGTAAGATTTCCTTATCTTGTACTAATCCCAAAAATGCATAAAAATCCGATCAAATTTAGACCTGTGACAGTTGGATGCGGATCGTACCTTACTATAGCTAATATTAAGTTACTTTCTATTCTGACTCCATTACTAAAAAAAATCAAAAAGGAAGGGACCTGTATGGTGTCAAATTCTTTTGAACTTATTGACAAATTAAGCAGAATAAAGGATAAAATGTTTTTCAGATGCTTTGATTTTAAAGACCTTTTTAATCATGTAAATTTAAAAGATTTATCCGAAATTTTATTGGAGCTTCATGAGCATCACAATCTCCACTCTACCATCTCCCTCTACCAATATAAAATGCTGATAAATATTGTTTTGTTTGAAAACATACTGCACAACGGTATAGGTTTTTATCGTCAGGTGCAAGGCATCCCAATGGGGGGGGGTTGCTCTTCGGTACTTGCAGATATTTACCTGAACAAGTATGAACAAGGCACATATTTAGTCAATGAAATGCCATACTACCGCTTTGTTGACGATGTGATTATTGGATATAAAAATCAACAAGATCATTTTGAGTTTGGGTTTTACCCTAAGTGCCTGGAACTTTTGGAAACTAAATATACAAATCCAGGAACTGTTGATTTTCTGGATATCAGTATTTACTACAATGAGAAAAACAAGATATGTTTTAAAGTTTATGACAAGAGGGATAATTTTGATTTCAACATTAATTACATTATAGATTGGAAATCTAATTTGAGCAGTGGTATTTTCAGGAATGTTATAATAAATCATCTAAATCGATATAGACGTCTCAACACTGAAAAAGAAGAACAGCAACACAGCATCAATAAATTACTCAGGGAAGCAGCAAAAAGCAATTACCCACATCGTTATCTTAGGCACTATGTAGACTTGATATTTGACAGAAAGACAAACAATTTTATTTGATAATAGCAGGTCGGTGAGATAAGGTTGTGCGGCATGGCTTGTGGACTTCAGGAATTCTGTTGAGTAATTAGGTTAGGTTTATTCCAATCTTAAGCCCCCTTTTTTGCTTCATGGTCTATCTACTTCGGGATGTTTCATAGATTTCATCGGACGGAGGAGTGCTTCGGGAAGACAGAGGCACCGGGAGTGTTTCTAGGGTAAAAGTACTTTAACCGGGAACGGGGGGTCACTATCCCCCCCGGCCTTTTTTCTGTCGTTCCTGTAAACACTCTCCTTTCTTTCCCCCTTTCCTTTGTACCTCCCCCCCTTTTTCAATTTGATGATGTATTTACTTTTATATACCTGCTAAACATGAAAGAGCGGCAATGCGCCTTAATGTTATGAAGTGTTATGATTGTGTTTTTTGTATATCTTATTTTTAGATATTTTTCTAATATATTTGGATTGGAAATAGTGCTGCATTGCGCCTACTCCTTTTCTGATTTTTTCTTATCTTTTATTATTTTTTTGTCGTGTCCTGTTATAACCGAAGTTTTCATCCGTCCCTTTTCGTTGTCTTCAACGTCCCTTGGTATTGGATCTTGGAATATTTAACTTGGGGTTCTTCTCGGACGGCTGCCATTGGGCAGTGGTCTTCGGTATGTTGTTTAGATTTTGAAAAAGCTCACGTGATGTGAACTTCATATACCTCTTCGGTATGATGACATCTTGTGATGAATTTCTATTTCAAGGGAAATGAATCGTTATCGTATTTTAAAATATATTGCATGACTTAAGTAACCTTTTTAAGTAATGACGTATCTGAAATCTATGTTTTCTTATGATATTTTAACTTACATGTTTTTATATGTCTTATCATACCAGACTTGAAACTCATAAAGTTTCATATTTTTAGATGTTCCCTCGCTATTTAAAATAACTTTATTCTCAAATAAATATAATTGGATGTAATATAGTTGTAACTTTGGTACATCCTCAAAAAAAAAAAAAAAAAAAAAAAACTTAAAAATTATGAAATAACATTTTCTGCTCTTTGAACATGTAATGTGGTTTATAATCATATGAAGATTGCGTATCCTAAAGATGTAACATGGAATCAGATGAGATGTTGTATTGCTTTATGAAGTAATTTTAAGTTTTTCGATCTTACTAGTCAAATCATACTCCTCAACATGAGTTTAAACTATTGATTTTAAAATATGATGCTGAACAAATACAGAATTTAGCGACTGGCAATATTGTAACAAGTTTGCATGTGCCCGGTACCACTGTGATACAAGGTGATAGTGGGATCGAAATCAAACTACCTTGGTATATGAACACGATTAAGGCATATTTTAAACCCGTGCAGAGTGGAAGAGCAGAGAATAAAAAAAGCGTAATTAATGAAGACAGATGCAATAAAGCTGCGAACGATCCATATTTCCCTATATTGAACGATTCAAAAGATCATTTACATTTTATGCGTAACATGAAGCAATATAGATTCAAGAAATGCACGTCTCGGCGCTGCAAATTATGTCCCATTGGTAATAAGGTACAAATCCAGAGTACAAACCCTGTACACAAAACATTTTGTAAGGTGTATCAATGCATATATTGTATTACTTGTTTGACCTGTAACATGAGTTATATTGGACAAACCGGCAATCCCCTTAACATCCGTATAAACTTGCACCGAAGTCAGATCAAGCGAGTATGTTGTTGTTGAAACCCAGACCGTCCGACCTACCAGAAAGGTGTAAGGTAACTGTTTGGACGGTCGGGAAGTGCCACCCAATTTAGACCGGAACCCAGTGGGGGAAGCATCCACAGGGACCGTACCCTCCTTCCCCTACCACCAACCTCTCGGAAGGACTTTCGGACCCACATGTTTAACGTGATCGTACTCCGCATGAACACGGCGGCAGTTTTGGCAGTGGCTGGAATCGAACCCGGGTCTACCGAGTGCAACTCCAGCGCGCTAACCAATGGGCTACCGCGCCCCAGATCAAGCGAGTATGTGAAAATTCTTCTAGTATTAACAATTTTGAGTTGCAACATTTTTCAAAACATGATTTTGAAAGGATATCTATTTCCATCCTAGACATTGTTCCTGATATTAAAGAACGCTTATGGTGGGAAAACACACATATAAAGCAATTTAGCACGCTTTTCCCATTTGGATTGAATACCATTATCTTTGATAATATTCATAATATGGAGTTCTATACTAAACTGAATAATGCTCTAATAGAATATACTAATAATAGAAAAACTACACGTTGGCAACGAGGAGGAAGGGGTAAAAATAAAAATAACCATACAGCAAGGAATTATAAGAAAACTTTGATGAATTTGAACACCTTTATCGAAGAAATTAATAAGTACAATCAAGTTAGAACGGCATGGATCAAAAACAGAATTTACGATATAAGGAAAGTTCATATACAACGTCTATGGAGGGAATGGAAAGATCGTCCTATAATCCCGAATCCAAATTGTTATACAGCGTGTGCCAATATTGCAGTATTTTATAATTTTCTAAAATTACGTGCACTAATATTGAAAGTCAATTTGAACGAAAGCCCTATTGTATCAAATAAAAGGGAATTTATGATTACAACCTTTTACAATAAAACCTATAATGTTATACCTTTTAAATCTATTTTAAAACATTGTGATGAATTATTGCCTATACGCAATATTAATATCAATATTACTTACAAATATCTTAAAACTAACGGCAGAAAATATTTCAACTATAATAATATTGGCAAAAATTTAAACCATTTCTCTGACTTGAAATGTAACTCTGTTGAAGAGTTAAACACTTATAAAGAAATTGATGCCACGCACGGACACGTAATAACAGGAAAATTGGAAATGTATAATAATAATGACATCAAATTGCTGTTAAAACAGGGAACTAAATTCCGTGATCAAAAGCATTTAGGAAGTGCCTTTGCTTTTTCAAAAGACGTGGATGATTTCATATACAAAATGGCGGTGAAATACAGCCACCCCATTCAAACTTTCCACAAATGGAGATGCGAAGTTATAAAAGGATTCGAAAGGCATTATCATCCAGATTCCTATAACACCTTTCATAACAACAAAGTCCCAGAGATGGAGTCCTTGAGAGATAGATTTGCAATCACTTACATGGATAAAGTGCCATCGAATTACGTATTTGTCTGCAAAAAATACTATGTAGACACTTTACGCAAATGTTACGAAAATGAAAGTATGTATGAAGAGATCAATACCACCGATAAAGCCATGGAAAACCGACTCACAGCACTTTATAAACGTATAGGACATGATTTGAAATCTGTAAGATTTCCTTATCTTGTACTAATCCCAAAAATGCATAAAAATCCGATCAAATTTAGACCTGTGACAGTTGGATGCGGATCGTACCTTACTATAGCTAATATTAAGTTACTTTCTATTCTGACTCCATTACTAAAAAAAATCAAAAAGGAAGGGACCTGTATGGTGTCAAATTCTTTTGAACTTATTGACAAATTAAGCAGAATAAAGGATAAAATGTTTTTCAGATGCTTTGATTTTAAAGACCTTTTTAATCATGTAAATTTAAAAGATTTATCCGAAATTTTATTGGAGCTTCATGAGCATCACAATCTCCACTCTACCATCTCCCTCTACCAATATAAAATGCTGATAAATATTGTTTTGTTTGAAAACATACTGCACAACGGTATAGGTTTTTATCGTCAGGTGCAAGGCATCCCAATGGGGGGGGTTGCTCTTCGGTACTTGCAGATATTTACCTGAACAAGTATGAACAAGGCACATATTTAGTCAATGAAATGCCATACTACCGCTTTGTTGACGATGTGATTATTGGATATAAAAATCAACAAGATCATTTTGAGTTTGGGTTTTACCCTAAGTGCCTGGAACTTTTGGAAACTGAATATACAAATCCAGGAACTGTTGATTTTCTGGATATCAGTATTTACTACAATGAGAAAAACAAGATATGTTTTAAAGTTTATGACAAGAGGGATAATTTTGATTTCAACATTAATTACATTATAGATTGGAAATCTAATTTGAGCAGTGGTATTTTCAGGAATGTTATAATAAATCATCTAAATCGATATAGACGTCTCAACACTGAAAAAGAAGAACAGCAACACAGCATCAATAAATTACTCAGGGAAGCAGCAAAAAGCAATTACCCACATCGTTATCTTAGGCACTATGTAGACTTGATATTTGACAGAAAGACAAACAATTTTATTTGATAATAGCAGGTCGGTGAGATAAGGTTGTGCGGCATGGCTTGTGGACTTCAGGAATTCTGTTGAGTAATTAGGTTAGGTTTATTCCAATCTTAAGCCCCCTTTTTTGCTTCATGGTCTATCTACTTCGGGATGTTTCATAGATTTCATCGGACGGAGGAGTGCTTCGGGAAGACAGAGGCACCGGGAGTGTTTCTAGGGTAAAAGTACTTTAACCGGGAACGGGGGGTCACTATCCCCCCCGGCCTTTTTTCTGTAGTTCCTGTAAACACTCTCCTTTCTTTCCCCCTTTCCTTTGTACCTCCCCCCCTTTTTCAATTTGATGATGTATTTACTTTTATATACCTGCTAAACATGAAAGAGCGGCAATGCGCCTTAATGTTATGAAGTGTTATGATTGTGTTTTTTGTATATCTTATTTTTAGATATTTTTCTAATATATTTGGATTGGAAATAGTGCTGCATTGCGCCTACTCCTTTTCTGATTTTTTCTTATCTTTTATTATTATTTTTTTGTCGTGTCCTGTTATAACCGAAGTTTTCATCCGTCCCTTTTCGTTGTCTTCAACGTCCCTTGGTATTGGATCTTGGAATATTTAACTTGGGGTTCTTCTCGGACGGCTGCCATTGGGCAGTGGTCTTCGGTATGTTGTTTAGATTTTGAAAAAGCTCACGTGATGTGAACTTCATATACCTCTTCGGTATGATGACATCTTGTGATGAATTTCTATTTCAAGGGAAATGAATCGTTATCGTATTTTAAAATATATTGCATGACTTAAGTAACCTTTTTAAGTAATGACGTATCTGAAATCTATGTTTTCTTATGATATTTTAACTTACATGTTTTTATATGTCTTATCATACCAGACTTGAAACTCATAAAGTTTCATATTTTTAGATGTTCCCTCGCTATTTAAAATAACTTTATTCTCAAATAAATATAATTGGATGTAATATAGTTGTAACTTTGGTACATCCTCAAAAAAAAAAAAAAAAAAAAAAAACTTAAAAATTATGAAATAACATTTTCTGCTCTTTGAACATGTAATGTGGTTTATAATCATATGAAGATTGCGTATCCTAAAGATGTAACATGGAATCAGATGAGATGTTGTATTGCTTTATGAAGTAATTTTAAGTTTTTCGATCTTACTAGTCAAATCATACTCCTCAACATGAGTTTAAACTATTGATTTTAAAATATGATGCTGAACAAATACAGAATTTAGCGACTGGCAATATTGTAACAAGTTTGCATGTGCCCGGTACCACTGTGATACAAGGTTATAGTGGGATCGAAATCAAACTACCTTGGTATATGAACACGATTAAGGCATATTTTAAACCCGTGCAGAGTGGAAGAGCAGAGAATAAAAAAAGCGTAATTAATGAAGACAGATGCAATAAAGCTGCGAACGATCCATATTTCCCTATATTGAACGATTCAAAAGATCATTTACATTTTATGCGTAACATGAAGCAATATAGATTCAAGAAATGCACGTCTCGGCGCTGCAAATTATGTCCCATTGGTAATAAGGTACAAATCCAGAGTACAAACCCTGTACACAAAACATTTTGTAAGGTGTATCAATGCATATATTGTATTACTTGTTTGACCTGTAACATGAGTTATATTGGACAAACCGGCAATCCCCTTAACATCCGTATAAACTTGCACCGAAGTCAGATCAAGCGAGTATGTGAAAATTCTTCTAGTATTAACAATTTTGAGTTGCAACATTTTTCAAAACATGATTTTGAAAGGATATCTATTTCCATCCTAGACATTGTTCCTGATATTAAAGAACGCTTATGGTGGGAAAACACACATATAAAGCAATTTAGCACGCTTTTCCCATTTGGATTGAATACCATTATCTTTGATAATATTCATAATATGGAGTTCTATACTAAACTGAATAATGCTCTAATAGAATATACTAATAATAGAAAAACTACACGTTGGCAACGAGGAGGAAGGGGTAAAAATAAAAATAACCATACAGCAAGAAATTATAAGAAAACTTTGATGAATTTGAACACCTTTATCGAAGAAATTAATAAGTACAATCAAGTTAGAACGGCATGGATCAAAAACAGAATTTACGGTATAAGGAAAGTTCATATACAACGTCTATGGAGGGAATGGAAAGATCGTTCTATAATCCCGAATCCAAATTGTTATACAGCGTGTGCCAATATTGCAGTATTTTATAATTTTCTAAAATTACGTGCACTAATATTGAAAGTCAATTTGAACGAAAGCCCTATTGTATCAAATAAAAGGGAATTTATGATTACAACCTTTTACAATAAAACCTATAATGTTATACCTTTTAAATCTATTTTAAAACATTGTGATGAATTATTGCCTATACGCAATATTAATATCAATATTACTTACAAATATCTTAAAACTAACGGCAGAAAATATTTCAACTATAATAATATTGGCAAAAATTTAAACCATTTCTCTGACTTGAAATGTAACTCTGTTGAAGAGTTAAACACTTATAAAGAAATTGATGCCACGCACGGACACGTAATAACAGGAAAATTGGAAATGTATAATAATAATGACATCAAATTGCTGTTAAAACAAGGAACTAAATTCCGTGATCAAAAGCATTTAGGAAGTGCCTTTGCTTTTGCAAAAGACGTGGATGATTTCATATACAAAATGGCGGTGAAATACAGCCACCCCATTCAAACTTTCCACAAATGGAGATGCGAAGTTATAAAAGGATTCGAAAGGCATTATCATCCAGATTCCTATAACACCTTTCATAACAACAAAGTCCCAGAGATGGAGTCCTTGAGAGATAGATTTGCAATCACTTACATGGATAAAGTGCCATCGAATTACGTATTTGTCTGCAAAAAATACTATGTAGACACTTTACGCAAATGTTACGAAAATGAAAGTATGTATGAAGAGATCAATACCACCGATAAAGTCATGGAAAACCGACTCACAGCACTTTATAAACGTATAGGACATGATTTGAAATCTGTAAGATTTCCTTATCTTGTACTAATCCCAAAAATGCATAAAAATCCGATCAAATTTAGACCTGTGACAGTTGGATGCGGATCGTACCTTACTATAGCTAATATTAAGTTACTTTCTATTCTGACTCCATTACTAAAAACAAGAAAGATCAATCATGCTTAAAGCATTGATTATGAAACACTTTCCAACTTCAATGCAATTTTATTTAAAAAAGTCGAAAATGCAATACATTCCTCGGTAATATTTTAAAACTTATCACGATACTACATTGATTTATTATATTTGAAAACTTAAACCTTCATTGAAAAAAATGAACTTCATTCAAAAGACGGCATTGAAATATAAATTGCGTGGTTTAAATATCTCTAAAATGCAATACATTCCACGGTAATAATCTTAGAATTATCATAATACTACGATAATTTATTATATTTGAAAACTTCATCGAAAACAACTGAAATTAATTCAAATGACGTCATAGAAAAAATAACACGCCTGGATCTCTCTACAAAAGCAGGATTTCATTCATAACTTTCTCCATTTCATTCATCACAATACTATAATAATTTATTTTATTTAAAAATTAAGACCATGGAGCTGCAATGCATAAACTTTATGCTTAAAACTTCATCGAAAAATATCGTCCTTCTGTTTATAAAATCAATTAATATTTCATTCATATCAGCCATGCAGACTCCATGGACTGAATTATTTTGTGTTAAAGAAATACAGTAATTCTAATACAACTCATTCTACATATTTTGCTGTTTACATTTTACATAGGTGAAAAATAGGCTTAATTGTAGAAATAATCAAATTTGAATGAGAATTTAAACTCAAATATATTGTCATTGTGTTGTTTTAGTATGTAGATGCACAGAATTTAAGCAGAAATAAAGTAGTTTTAGGATGGATATAACACTCAATATGAATTAAAAAGAACTTTAAAAAATCACGAATTTGAAACAAGATGGATGCCATATCTCATTTTGAAGTGGGTCATGTGATCGTTTCATATCATGGTCACGTGATCGTTTCATATAAGATGTGTAATTATTATTTTAATTTTTATTTAAAAAACTACTGAATATATTTAGCTGAATTTTTTTTTATATATTTTATGGAACAATTTGACTATTACCTAAAATTTTCGAAGCAATTTGTGAATTTTAAATCCGCTTAAAAAATGTTAGAAAAATTAGGTCCCATAGGGCTCAATGTATTTCATTTTTTCAACCCGGGTTCAATCCAAAACTAATTGTGTGATATTATTCATTTATATTCCCATAGGTCCTACAGACCGTCTGAACAACATACTAAAATTTCATTTTGATTAAGTCATTTTTACGGCAGTTATCGTGCTAGCGGACAGACAGACAGACAGACAGACAGACAGACAGACAGACAGAATGAACAAAGTCATAAACACTTTTCAACTTTGTTGTAAAGTGTTAAAAATCAAAAAGGAAGGGACCTGTATGGTGTAAATTTCTTTTGAACTTATTGACAAATTAAGCAGAATAAAGGATAAAATGTTTTTCAGATGCTTTGATTTTAAAGACCTTTTTAATCATGTAAATTTAAAAGATTTATCCGAAATTTTATTGGAGCTTCATGAGCATCACAATCTCCACTCTACCATCTCCCTCTACCAATATAAAATGCTGATAAATATTGTTTTGTTTGAAAACATACTGCACAACGGTATAGGTTTTTATCGTCAGGTGCAAGGCATCCCAATGGGGGGGGGGGTTGCTCTTCGGTACTTGCAGATATTTACCTGAACAAGTATGAACAAGGCACATATTTAGTCAATGAAATGCCATACTACCGCTTTGTTGACGATGTGATTATTGGATATAAAAATCAACATGATCATTTTGAGTTTGGGTTTTACCCTAAGTGCCTGGAACTTTTGGAAACTAAATATACAAATGCAGGAACTGTTGATTTTCTGGATATCAGTATTTACTACAATGAGAAAAACAAGATATGTTTTAAAGTTTATGACAAGAGGGATAATTTTGATTTCAACATTAATTACATTATAGATTGGAAATCTAATTTGAGCAGTGGTATTTTCAGGAATGTTATAATAAATCATCTAAATCGATATAGACGTCTCAACACTGAAAAAGAAGAACAGCAACACAGCGTCAATAAATTACTCAGGGAAGCAGCAAAAAGCAATTACCCACATCGTTATCTTAGGCACTGTGTAGACTTGATATTTGACAGAAAGACAAACAATTTTATTTGATGATAGCAGGTCGGTGAGATAAGGTTGTGCGGCATGGCTTGTGGACTTCAGGAATTCTGTTGAGTAATTAGGTTATGTTTATTCCAATCTTAAGCCCCCTTTTTTGCTTCATGGTCTATCTACTTCGGGATGTTTCATAGATTTCATCGGACGGAGGAGTGCTTCGGGAAGAGAGAGGCACCGGGAGTGTTTCTAGGGTAAAAGTACTTTAACCGGGAACGGGGGGTCACTATCCCCCCCGGCCTTTTTTCTGTCGTTCCTGTAAACACTCTCCTTTCTTTCCCCCTTTCCTTTGTACCTCCCCCCTTTTTCAATTTGATGATGTATTTACTTTTATATACCTGCTAAACATGAAAGAGCGGCAATGCGCCTTAATGTTATGAAGTGTTATGATTGTGTTTTTTGTATATCTTATTTTTAGATATTTTTCTAATATATATATACATATATATATATACATATATATATATATACACATACATATATATATACATATATATATATATATATACATATATATATATATATACATATATATATATATATATATATACATATATATATACACATATATATATATA
>OX578140.1:77430839-77635839 GCA_951213105.1 Amaurobius ferox | reverse complement strand
CCCCCATGTGATACATTAAACTTGTTTATAGAATGAATTTCCGTTGTAAAGCAAGATTTCATATGAAACAAATTTGATGAGGGTTTTGTATCTATTGATGTTAATAAATAGATGTAAATTGTAGTCATAAAATGTTTCGATCATGATCTCAAATAGATCTTTTAAATTTATGTATTGAACAAGTCTTTAAAATAGTAGCTTTTAAGGTGTAATTTCTCTGGTATCCTGCTCAACTTTTCTATAACTTCATTACTATTTGATACCATTACTAAACCACTTGATTTTATTTTCATCTCATTGTAGGTCTTAAAATATTCAGTAGGATAATGTTAGCCTTAGTCAGATAAGTACCACATACCACAGTTACCGGTCTAAATTTGACGGGTGACTTATGCATTTTCGGTATTAATACCAGGTATGGAAATTTGATTGTATTGATTTCAATACCGATCCGTTTATACAATGCCTTGATTTTATTTTCATTTGATTTTTTAGATAAAACATTTAGTTTATACATTGTTTCATTGTTGTAACACTTTTTTAATTGATCTACATAGTATTTTTTGCAAGTAAATGCATAGTTTGAGTTAACTTTGTCCATATAGGTGATCACGTACTTATTTTGTAACACATCCAACTGGTTTTTGTCCATTTTGTAATTATTAATTTTATTTTGTCGCGTTCTGTAATGTAGATTAAAATCATTTAAAACTGCATCCTTCCATTCTTGAAAGGTTTCCATTGGAAAACTGTACTTCACAGCAAGTTTGTAGATAAAATCATCGAGATCCTTTTTTAGATTTGGAATTTAAAGAATTTTTACAATTGGGCACTAAGTTCAGATTTCAGAATTTTAACAATTACGAAAACCTTTTTAAAAAGGATCTCGATGATTTTATCTACAAACTACATCGCATGTGTAAATAAAATTGCATTTCAGTTGGAAAGTATTTCATAATCAATGATTTATGCATGATTAATCTTTTGTTAATAATTATGGAAGTTTTAACATAAAATAATGTTTATAAGTTAATCGAAGGGACATCAAGTAGAACAAACTGCATGCAAGCATCAGTAACATATGGTACAAAATATTTTCTTTATCCATGATGATGAATTCATGCAATAATAATGGTCGGCATTAAATATATCCCTAAAATAAATTTGATATATTTTCATTGGGAACATATTTACAGACTCGAATGTGTAAAAACAGTGCTTATATCACTCACAGTTTCAATAATACCAACTGATGCCTCAGTAATTAATATATATGTATTAATTACTATTTTCATATTAGATTTATAATATTAGAAATCACATGCTAACTGTCCAAAAACGCCATATTAATGTGTCGCAAATGGCCATAGCCCAGAGAGCTTCTTTATATCTACACGGCACAAACTTTAACAAGAAAGATCAATCATGCTTAAAGCATTGATTATGAAACACTTTCCAACTTCAATGCAATTTTATTTTAAAAAGTCTAAAATGCAATACATTCCTCTGTAATATTTTAAAACTTATCACAATACTACATTAATTTATTATATTTGAAAACTTAAACCTTCATTGAAAAAAAATGAACTTCATTCAAATGACAGCATTGAAATATAAATTGCCTGGTTTAAATATCTCTAAAATGCGATACATTCCACGGTAAGATTTTTAAAACTATCATAATACTACGATAATTTATTATATTTGAAAACTTCATCGAAAACAACTGAAATTAATTCAAATGACGTCATAGAAAAAATAACACGCCTGGATCTCTTTATAAAAATAGCATTTCATTCATAACTTTCTCCCATTCATTTCATTCATCACAATATTATAATAATTTATTTTATTTAAAAAGTAAGACCATGGAGCTACAAGTAATTAAACTCTATGCTTAAAATTTCATCGAAAAAAATCGTCCTTCTCTTTATAAAATCAATTAATATTTCATTCATATCATCCATGCAGACTCCATGGGCTAAATTATTTTGTGTTAAAGAAATACAGCAATGCTAATACAACTCATTCTACATATTTTGTTGTTTACATTTCACATAAGTGAAAAATAGGCTTCATTGTAGAAATAATCAAATTTGGATAATAATTTAACTCCAATATATTGTATTTGCGTTGTTTCAGAATATAGATGCACAGAATTTAAGTAAAAATAAAGTAGTTTTAGGACGGATACAACACTCAATATGAATTAAAAAGAACTTAAGAAATCATGATTTTGAAACAAGATGGATGCCATATATCATTTTGAAGTGGGTCACGTGATATTTTCATATCATGGTCACGTGATCGTTTCATATAAGAGGTGTAATTATTATTTTAATTTTTATTTAAAAAACTACTGAATATATTTCGCTGAATTTTTTTTTATATATTTTATGGAACAATTTGAATATTACCTAAAATTTTCGAAGCAATTTGTGAATTTTAAATCCGCTTAAAAAATGTTTGAAAAATTAGGTCCGATAAGGCTCAATGTGTTTCATTTTTTCAACCCGGTTTCAATCCTAAACAAATTGGGTGATATTATTCATTTATATTCCCATAGGTCCTACAGACCGTTTGAACAACATACTAAAATTTTCATTTCGATTAAGTCATTTTTACGGCAGTTATCGTGCTAACGGACAGACAGACAGACAGAATGAACAAACTCATAAACACTTTTCAACTTTGTTGTAAAATGTTAAAAACTAGAAAATTTCCGTTTTTCTAATACACCACTATAATCGAGTAAGTACACTGTGTAAGTGTGTAATCCTTGAAAAATTAAACCACGAAAAAATTATTTCATATCAATCTTCAACAAAATTATTTTTCTGACAATTTCTATAAAAATAGACAGCGATATAGATGTCATGTAGTATTCAGTCTTGTGGAAATTACAGGAATCGCACTGATTCTTAACAGGAAGAGAAAAAAATATTTCCAAACCAATGTAATAATTGTGTTCATCTATTACTTCCGTTTATTTATTTTAACAGGGGACTCCGTCCCCTGCTCTCTACGCTCGCCAACCTCCTTAACTCGCTGAGCTCTCTTCACGAGCACTTTCGTGCGGCCTGCTACGCTGGCGTAATACGCAAATAGGTACATTCCTCGTTAACTGACATTCACCAGCCCTAAAACTCGCTTCTCTAGCTCTTCCAATCTGGAGAACGCATACGACCGCCTAAGTGTCTCAGGCTCGATGACGCTCGCAGAATCCCGGAGCTGGGTCCTCCATTGGCTGTCCCTCTTTCATCCCCGTAACTAGATACGCGAGTCGGGAAGCTTCGATTCCTACTCGCTGAGGCTCGCTAAGCTCGCTTCGCGATAAATTTTCGTGCCGCGTGCTACGCAGGCGTAATGCTTCCTTTGGGGACCTCCCTTGTTAACTGACATTCACCAGCCCCAGACGTGATGTCCCCGTGGGGGCTTCGTCTTATTATTAGACACACTCATATATATAATATGTAATCAACAAATTAATTGTTAAAATTACATATGTCGGATAAGTATAATTTTGAGGGTGTCTGTAAAGACACAAAAAACAAATATAGGGTAGAGAAAACTTGAGCAATGTATGTAAACACAAAAAAACAATAATGCAGCATACAGCTATTTCAAGGATACACTGGATCTCCTTCGTCATTGCAAGACAACAAACCCTAGCCCACAAACCCGAAGTCCGAAAAAAGAATGGACCATTCCTCGTCCGGACAACGAGTTTGTTGGTTGTCTTGCACTGACGAAGGGGATCCAACATACCTTCGAAACAGCTGTGTGCTGGATAATTGTGTTATTTCTGCTTATATACGCTACTCAAATGTTCCTTATCCTTTGCACAAAGTGTGTTTCACTTATTGAAATATAGGATTATTAAAAAATTTAAACATATTTTCTCAAAATAAAATTATTTCAACTTTATACATAAGAAGTATTTACTAAAAATGCTTAAACATTCTCTGCAGACTAAATATTTTTCGAAATATGTTTTTTTTTATTTCCTGTAACAAATTCTGAATGCTCTAAATCATTAGTCTGCAACCAGCGGATCGGCCATGAACTATTAAGAAAAATTCATTTTATAAAACAATAGACTTTTACGTATTACGACAATATATTAAATTTTAGAAGAAAAAAAATTTGTTTCGAAAAGAAGATTTATTTACTGAGTATTGAGCTAATTTTAGACAAGTGCAGTTTTTTGAATATTAGTTCTAGTACATTATTGAAATTCTAGAAATCTCAATAATTCTGTGACATTACACGATTCGCCTATATGCAGTAAACTAAAGAAATAAAGTGAACTCAC
This sequence comes from Amaurobius ferox, assembly GCA_951213105.1. NCBI lineage: Eukaryota > Metazoa > Arthropoda > Arachnida > Araneae > Amaurobiidae > Amaurobius > Amaurobius ferox. The sequence goes on along the minus strand of OX578140.1, from coordinate 77,631,524 downwards.
CTATTTTGTTTGCAATGAAAACAATTGTATAAATTTTATTAGCTAGAACGAAGGTAAATTTATTAGGCAATTGCAAGCTGTCTTTAATGTATTAAACGTAAGGTCATGAAAAATTATCAAAGGAAAATTATGTCGTGTTTACGTACCATGTCAGAATAACAATGAAAACTTAACACACACAACGCATAAACATCTTTTGAGCAGATAAAAGAATTGAAATCCTAAGGCTAGATTCCTTATCATTTACAGTGGTGAGAGTGAAAACAATTCAGCCATTTCAATATTTTCATTTCTTGTGTGAAAATGTTCTTATAATTTTCCATCTTCCGATATGCCATTTGGTAATGTGGGCCTTTCTCTCTGTTAGCAAGAGCGTCAGGTTCACTATGTGGGAAATTCAATTCAGCCCTGAAATGGGCGTTGTCAAAAGTAACAAATTGTAACCATATAGGTCCACTTGTGGAGTACCCTTATGGTTACAATTTCGGTATACACTTTGGCAGATTTCGCTATTTAGAAGAAACAGGCGACTTTATAGCTGCAATTGTGAAATTTTAAGTTTCCAGGAATTCTATATAATATTTCCCATTGAGTACTCTTCGATCGGAATTTTAATAGCAGGTTTTGGACTATCCCCATAGCAATAAACGAAATAAGAATTTTTGCTCGAAATCGGACTGTTCAAAGAATAAAGAAATGTATTGAAAGCAATAAAATGCTTTCTGTTCGATTGCGACGCAGGAAAAAGACCATGCTCTAGGACAGTTGCAGTTTAAAATATTCTGTTATTCTGGTGTTAACCTGAATTTACAAACATATTACAGGAAAGACATTTTAGAACTGTCAAAGCATTCTTTAGAGATTGTAACATTCCATAAAGTACATTTTAAAGTATAGCTTCTCTTTTCTTACTTTAACATCTGTACTTTATCATTTAAGTTCTGCCTCTCTGAAACTACAGGTTAATACATGCTTATATGGATCAGTGGGAGCCGAAATTTTGCATAGAAAACTTTTCAAAATGTTTTTAACGTTTATGTGAAGTTTCTAACTTTGACTGTCCCATTGAATTATTATTACTAATGAACAACAATAACCGAAATCCATCAGAGCGTCGTAATAAAACGGAAGTGGTTTCAGTTCTTTGCATATCGCTTACCTTACACCAAACTTGCGCTTCACTATCTTTTGTTTCAATAAATTTTCGATGTAGTTTCAAATACTTCCAACTGGGACCGAAGACAGTTCAAAATAATGTTCTATCCATACATTTCTCGAATTGTTTACTATACTGTGCTCTTGAATCCTATTTATCATAGTTCTGACTCTTTTAAAAGGAGCAATAATAATTCTGAAACAGGACGCAGGATGGTGATAAGATGAATAATGGTTGAAATTCTCTGCTTTTTGCAACTCTTTTATTTTGGACCAAAACTTTCGGGTTTTATTTATTTTTTATTTATTTTTATTTTCGTATTTCAAAATTTGTATTTTGGTAACAGCTTAATCGAAAACGAATCTGTCGGAAAATACCCTATTTGAATTATCACTGAAAGTGTGACAATAAAGAGCATTGCCATAATTTCAATTTTAATATTTTGAAGCTACATGTAATTGTAGCACCTTACAATTTACGTCAACTTCTCCATCTCAATAAGAAGCAAATTCCGCGGAACCTGACGAAGAAATGTGATGATTATTGTTGCAGTTTCCAACCATGTATGTGCCTTATGAAAAGTACTATTTGTATTCCAAAACGAAGCTAAAACTAAAGCGCCTGTACTCGTAAATTTATTTGCATGTGGAGTCTATAATCGACTCAAATGTGGTCATTGGTTCATAAGAAGATGAATACCACTACTCTAAATCAATGGAAAATGTGAAACTTTTCATAATTTTGACGAAGAACTACATTTTAAAAATACTTTTCTCTACACGCCAATTGATTTATTCGAGACTCTGAAATGAAATTGTATTCAATTTTAGTATAAGAAAGTTGATAGGATGAGAAAAGCAATTTTCACCAAAAATCGTGCAATTTTGCTCAGAAAAACTCAAAACATTCCATAAAACGAAATTTAAAAGAAAAACTGAAATGTCTTACCTTAAAGTAATAGCTTTGATAGTTTTCTTTCTGTCCTCAAAATGCACATATACAACAAAACATTTAATCAAAACATCTATGCATATTTAGTCATTTATTACGCGATTATTTATTGTTGATTATTGACGGCTTATAAGAGTCCATTAATTATTGGCTACATTTTTGCAATTCATTTCGAAAATTGTCCGGTTTCATTTTTTCGAATCGTACCAAAATTTAACCTGCAACAGAGCAATGCATACGTAACTCAACTGCCGAATTTTATAAAATTTCGTTAGATAGTTTTTGGGCTAAAATGGATACATACGTTGAATACACACACAAACAGACTCACGTGTGCCATAACAATAGTGTTCTCGTTCCCAAAACGTGTAGATCAATCGAAAATTCGAGTACCAATTTTCGACCGCATTTCAGTGCTTTATACAATGCTTAGTAATGTAGAGAAAGTAAAAATCGGTTCACATGACTTTTGCTTAGGCCAACGGCCCTACCGTGCTGAAAACACCGGTTCTCGTTAGATCACCGAAGTGAAGCAGCATCGGGCGCGGTTAGTACTTGGTGGGTGACCACCTCGGAACGCCGCGTGCTGTTGGCCATCTCGGGTGCGGTATCCCCGTGGTTTGCGCGCTAGATTTGCACGCTGCCACAAATGCCGCCGTGTTCATGCGGAGTACGATCACGTTAAACATGTGGGTCCGTAAGTCCTTCCGAGAGGTTGGTGGTAGGGGAAGGAGGGTACGGTCCCTGTGGATGCCTCCCCCACTGGGTTCCGGTCTAAATTGGGTGGCACTTCCCGGCCGTCCATACAGTTACCTTACACCTTTCTGGTAGGTCGGACGGTCTGGGTCTCAACAATCAACAACAACAACATGACTTTTGCTTCACAACCATGATATTTAGTTAAGATGATCAAAATAACACCGATACCTTTTTGATATTATATGCAATTTCCAGTTTTATGCTTCATCTTTTTCATTAGACAAATTAATACATTTTAAAACGTTGCAATCTCTCCAAAATTTTAATAACTAAAAACCTCTCGAAAACGATTCATCTTAGAGTAGTAGTGGGGTTGGTCTTTTTCGATTTGTCGTTAAAAATTGCATATAGAACAAGCATTTAATTAATGCATTTAATTAATACATTTAAAGATATTTAATCCTTATTTTACATTTTCCGAGTCCGTTCGCAAAATAAAATGGCCTGTTCAAATTTTCAGATTCATACCAAAATCTAATCAGCACCAGAGTAACCCACAAGTGATTTAACTTATATATCTTCATATGTATTTTTCTAATTTGCAATAAACGATAACTTGACAAGACTGATTGCCTTTTGTAGCCTTCTGTCGAATGAGAGATACTTTTCTCCCGGTCGTTCTTCGAGTTGCTTCAAAAACTCGTATGAGACAGGAGTGTCGTGGCGAGATTTCATAATCGAGTTGCACTTTTCTGCACAATAGTTTTGAAGTGAAACTTATGGAAATAATTTGAGACCTCGCGTCGAGGGTCTGCTTCCTTTTTCGGAACCCTGCTGTGAGAGTGGGCCTTTCAAGTTTCTATTGGTCAATAGATGTAATTAGCTTTCTGACAGGTCCGAATGATTCTGGGGCCTGAATCCGCCTGTTTACATAAAAGCTGTTGCAAAGAATATTCGTGGCTGTTCTTCCTGTCTGGTTGTCGACACTCTCAGGTCGACCCGGACCAATTTTTAATGTTGCCCACCACGGAGTTCGGGATTCGGCCCAAGTCGAATCCCGGCCTCCCGTGGACATGGGAAGGAGAGCCGAAGACGCCATCATCGCCGAAGATCATCATGGAGGAGCCCGTCAACAACCTGCCGAACTTCGACGTTGAAGAATGATTCCGACCTGGAGTTCTTGTGCCGGGTCGAGATGCTGGATGTCGTAGACGAAATGAATCTGAGTCCGGACTGAGCCTCGAATGGGTCCGGTTTTTCGATAAGACGGCATAACCGAGGGCTTAAGTGGATGTTGGTATGCGATCCTTTCTCCGACTCAGGAGGTAAAAGAATTTCCTTCGACTGTTAGTATCTCTGAAGGAAGTCAACCGCGTTGATTAGTACAGACTGAAAGTTCCTAAATTAGACTTCCTGAATTGAATTAATATCAGTTAAATTAAATATGTTCTAAGTTCTTAAATTCTGACCTCTAAATTAATATTTAACGGAGTATCTCTGAGTGCGAGTTTCTCCCGTTGTTGAGACCATACCTCTTAAATCATGTTATTTATTCTATACTTAAATGTTGCTGTGCCACTTTATTTATATTGTTGATTAACTTATTATCGTTGGATTATTTCCGTGGCAGCAAATATATTAGAATGGGTCCTGAGTCCAGTGTCACAGTTACTTAGCGTTGTGCTTCCTGATAATGATTCAGTTATCATTTTAACTTCTGCTCTTCTTAATTACAATATTAAATAAAGAAAGTGATTTATCTTTAAAACTGTGTGGTTATTTAACGTTATCTTTGTCTCCTGAAATTGTAATTAATATAAATGTTTTCAGGAGATGTCGCTTGCAAGGTAAGTATTTTATTTACTTATCTGGCTTCTTGTGTTGGTGCAGCGGTTCGTCCAGGATTCTCCTGGACGGGAGCTTTCGAATTTAGAACCTGGAAATAACATTAATGAGTATAACATTTATGAGTGGTGTCAACGAACTTCACGGCTTAACACATTCACGGCTTAGCATATTTGCTTCTTACTAATTACAAACTTGCAAATATCTTATTATTTTCGTATCGCACATAATATGCTTGGCACGTTTGTCACATTTTGGCACACGCGCATTTTCCCCCATGGCGGGAGGGATAGGTTGTGAAAAAGTACTGACTTAACTATCAAATTGTAATAACATTAATGAGATATTTTAAATACAGTGAAACTACAACGTCAACTCTGCTAGATTCCAAAACAACTTTACAGTCCCAAAATCTGTTCATTTTAAAGTAATGGGGTTGTTCTTATTCATTTTGCCTTTAAAAATTACGAATACGACAAACAATAACATTTAATCTTATTTAGTTTATTTCAGATTTTGACTGTTTTTACGGACCATTTCTTCAAAAAAAAAAAGTGAAAAGCTAGTTCAATTTTTACTTTCGATGCAATACATGGTAATGTATAGGGAAAGTATTGGAATCATACCAAAAATCACAACTCGAGTTTTCGACGGATCTACGCGTTTCGAGACCTCTAGAATACGAAAAACCTATTTTTAGCGTGACGTCTGTGTGTGTCTGTCTGTCTGTGTGTCTGTCTCTCTGTCTGTCTGTCTGTGCCATATATGTATCCACTCCAACTAAAAAACTAATGGACGGAATTTCATAAAATTTGGTATGTGAGTCAATTGGATGAGACCCTGCTGCTGATTAGTTTTTGGTAGGAATCGTAAAAACAGAACCCGCCTTTTTTTGCGAAATGGCCCGAAAAAATTTTATGTATCCACTCTAGCTAAAATACTATAATTGACCAAATTTCGCAAAATTTGACAGATAAATTACTTGTGGGACACTCTGGTGCTGATTAGATTTGGGTATGATTCGGAAAAGAACAACCTGCCTTTTTTTACGAAATGGCCCGCAAAAATCGTCAAAATCTAAAAAAAAAGACTACGTATGCTGAAATGTATCAATTAAATTCTTGTTTTATACGCAATTTTTGAAGAGGAAAAGAATATAACACACTTCATTATACTTTAGGACTAACCGTTCTCAAGATATTTGAGATTTCTTGCATTTTTGTCACGCCGCTATCGGAAAAATGTTCAATTACCGAATAAAAACAAAAATTGAATTAAAAATGCAAATTTAGTGTTATTTGGTGCAATTAAAAATTCAATCTAATGAATTATTAAAGAAATAAAGAATATCTGAATTTGAGTCGGCAGGGAATATCATGTGCTGCCCACATCAGATTATTTTTAATGGAATTCAATTCAAATCAGCACCAGGGTGACCTACAAGTGACTTACCAAATTCTGTAAAATTTCGTTGACTAGATTTTGATCTAAAGTGGATACATACATTGCACTGACAGACAGACATACGCAGGCTCAAACGTGAGGTTAATCATAGCGTAAGGAAAACACTCCCTTTGCAGATAGCATATCTATGGACCGATTTCGTAACAAAAGCGTATTCCTATTCTAAAGTATCACAAAAGTCTATATCCCTCGAAAACTGGCATTCCAATTCTCGAGCATATTTCAGTGCATTCGTCATACTTATCGATATACTATATGAAAAGTAAAAATATAATTTTCGAAAGCTGACTTAAAAGGATTCTGTTGAAAAGGATTTCCACTCCTTTTCACTTGTTTATTGTACAGAAAATTCGATAAAAAACATAAAAATTCTGGAAATGGAATAAGTGCATGGCTTTCCCCACAATCAAAAGAACTCCGAATTCGAATTTTGGAAGAAATATCTCCCCTTCCGTCTTCATGAAAATGGCATGATTTCAGATATATTTATCCAATTTTCGGAATCTATCTATCTATATATACTAATTGCCAAGTGTCCGTCTGTCTGTCCGTCTGTCTGTCTGTCTGTCTGTCTGTCACGCCTTTTTCAGGCACTTCCCGAATAGATAGAGACTTGTAATTTGGTACACGGCTCGGTCGTCCGATAAAACCCCCTGGAAAAATCGAATTTTTCGAAAACGTTCTATAGAGGGGGTGCCCCACACCAAAACGTTCGAAAAGTGAAATGATAGGAAAGCATGCTTTGCGATGAGATAGAGACTTCAAATTCGGTGTATGGGTAAATCGTTCGAAAGGAAAAAAGTGTGCAATTTCAGATTTCCAATATTTTCCACTTAAGGGGGTGTCGCACACCAAAACGTTCGATTTACCGAATAAATGAGAAAATACGCCTTTAAAATTTGATAGAGGCTTAAAATTTGGTATATGGGCTAATAATTTGACGAAAACGCCCAAGACGGATACAGTTTTTCAAAAATGTTCGTTTAAGGGGGTGCTCCAGAGTAAAACGTTCGAAAAGTCAATTGATAAAAAAACCAAGCTTTGGAATGAGATAGAGATATCAGATTTGGTGTAAGGATAGATAGTTTGAAAGGGCGAAAGTCTACAATTTCAGTTTACCAATATTTTCTACTTTAGGGGGTGCCGCACACACCAAAATGTTCGATTTTCGGAATAAAGGATAAACGCTCCTTTAAAAACGTGATAGAGGCATTATATCTGGTATATAGTCGAAACATATCATAGAAATCACAAAAAGAATATAGTTTTTAAAAAATGTATAGTTAAAGGGGTGGGTACTCCACACAAAAGCATTCGAAAGATGAAATGCTAGAAAAGCATGCTTCGCGATGAGATAGAGACTTTAAATTTGGTGTACGGGTAAAAAGTTGGAAAGGAAGAAATTGTGCAATTTCTGTCTTCCAACATTTGCTATTGTAGGGGGTGCCGATGTCTCTCTATCTATTCGTTCGAAACGTTCGAAAAGAGAATTGATAAAAAACCATGCTTCGAAATGAGATACGGGTAAAAAGTTGGAAAGGAAGAAAGTGTGCAATTTCAGTCTTCCAACATTTGCTATTGTAGGGGGTGCCGATGTCTCTCTATCTATATTCGTTCGAAACGTTCGAAAAGAGAATTGATAAAAACCATGCTTCGAAATGAGATAGAGATATCAAATTTGGTGTAAGGGTAGATAGTTTGAAAGGAAGAAAGTGTGAAATTTCAGATTTCCAATATTTGCTACTTTAAGGGGTGCGCACACTAATATGTTCGATTTTCTGAATAAATGAGGCACGCTTCCTTTTAAATGTGATAGAGGCTTGATATTTGGTATATGGGCCAATCATCTGATAAAAAACACAATACAAACAGAGGAAGAACTGCGAAAATTTAGTTTTCAAATATTTTCTCCTTTAGGGGGTTCTGCACACCAAAATATTCGATTTGTCGAATAAATGTGAAACGCGAATTATTATAAAATTTACATTATTCAGGGATTGCTTATTGCGAGACCGTTGATTTTCAACGGGTATTCGGCTAGTATATACTAATTGCTAAGTGTCCGTCCGTCTGTCTGTCTGTCTGTCTGTCACGCTTTTTTCAGGCACTTCCTGAATAGATAGAGACTTGCAATTTGGTACACGGCTCGGTCGTCCGATAAAAACCCCTGGAAAAATCGAATTTTCCGAAAACGTTCTATAGACGGGGTGCCCCGCACCAAAACGTTCGAAAAGTGAAAAGATGGGAAAGCATACTTTACGATGAGATAGAGACTTCAGATTTGGTGTATAGGTAAATCATTCGAAAAGAAGAAAGTGTGCAATTTCAGATTTCCAATATTTTCTACTTAAGGGGGTGCCGCACACCAAAACGTTCGAAAAGTGAAATGATAGGAAAGCATGCTTTGCGATGAGATAGAGACTTCAAATTCGGTGTATGGGTATATCGTTCGAAAAGAAGGAAGTGTGCAATTTCAGATTTAAAATATTTTCTACTTAAGGGGGTGTCGCACACCAAAACGTTCGATTTATCGAATAAATGAAAAAAGGCGCCTTTAGAATATTATAGAGGCTTAAAATTTGGTATATGGGCTAATAATTTGACGAAAACACCCAAGACGAATACAGTTTTCCAAAAATATGCATTTAAGGGGGTGCTCCAGAGTAAAACGTTCGAAAAGTTAATTGCCATGCATTGGAATAAGGTAGAGATATCAAATTTGGTGTAAAGGTAGATAGTTTGAAAGGAAGAAAGTGTACAATTTCAGTTTACCAATATTTTCTACTTTAGGTGGTGCCGCACACCAAAATGTTCGATATTCGGAATAAAGGAGAAACGCTCCTTTTAAAACGTGATAGAAGCTTTATATTTAGTATATGGGCGAATCATCTCATAGAAATCACAAAAAGAATAGAGTTTTCAAAAATGTATATTTAAGGGGGTGGGAACTCCTCACAAAAGCATTCGAAAGATGAAATGCTAGAAAAGCTTGCTTCACGATGAGAGAGAGACTTCAAATTTTGGTGTACGGGTAAAAAGTTGGAAAGGAAGAAAGTGTGCAATTTCAGTCTTCCAACATTTGCTATTGTAGTTAAGGGTGTGGGAACTCCTCACAAAAGCATTCGAAAGATGAAATGCTAGAAAAGCATGCTTCACGATGAGATAGAGACTTCAAATTTTGGTGTACGGGTAAAAAGTTGGAAAGGAAGAAAGTGTGCAATTTCAGTCTTCCAACATTTGCTATTGTAGGGGGTGCCGCTCACTAAAATGTTCGATTTGCTGAACAAATGAAAAATGCCTCCTTTACAATGTGGTAGAAGTATATGGGCTAACCATTTGACAAAAAAACCAAACATGAAAATAGTTTGACAAAAATGTTCATTAACGGGGTGCTACACAGAAAAACGTTCGAAAGGTGAAGTGATAGAAAAAACATGCTTCTCGATACGATAGACTTCAAATTTGGTGTACGGGTAGATAGTTTGAAAGGAAGAAAGCGTGATCAGATTTCCAATATTTGCTACATTAAGGGGTGCCGCACACTAATATGTTCGATTTTTCGAATAAATGAGGCAAGCTTCTTTTAAATGTGATAGAGGCTTGATATTCAGTATATGAGCCAATCTTCTGATAAAAAATCCGAGACAACGAGAGTTTTTCAAAAATGTTCATTTATGGGTGTGCTTCACAGAAAAAAGTTCCAAAGGAGAAATACTAATATAGGGGTGCCTCGGGATGAGGTAGACTTTAATGTGGTGTACGGTTCAATAATTCGAAAGGAAGAAATGCGGAAATTTAGTTTCCCAAGATTTTCTTCTTTAGGGGGTTCTGCACACCAAAATATTCGATTTGTCGAATAAATGTGAAACGCGAATTATTAAAAAATTTACATTATTCAGGAATTGCTTATTGCGAGACCGTTGATTTTCAACGGGTATTCGGCTAGTACCTATATAAAAGCACAAAAATCTGACTCATCAATGTTACATAATGAAAGAAAATGTATGTGTGTGTGTTTGGGTGTATGTGTGTGTGTGTGTGTGTGTGTGTGTCGTACATGGCGAGAAATTGTAGATTTAGACAACAGCAATATTTAGTGCAGAGGTAATTCAGGTCCCGCGACAATACGGCTAAGCAGGATTAGTTTTAAATTCGAATTTTCTTTTTAATCATTTTAGTACTACCACTATTCTTTCAGCCATTTGTTTATTTAAGACATTAAATTAATTGTTTTAATGAAATGTAAATTTTTAACAAACTTTATTTAGTTGGAACACTTAAAATTGTGTGTTGTTTCTTTCTTTTAATTTGTGTATTCCATTTTTGTGAGGTTACATACAGAGAACACTGGTCATTAGGCGCACCTTTTAGGTTTATTTCAGATGTTTCAGATTTATTTTATAATGTTTTGGGAGTTTTACGAGTTTTTAAAAATGTAGAATTTTGTTAGAAAAATGCTATTTTTCTCACAAAAATACCACTGTCTGTAAGTTATTATGAACCTCTCTAGAAATATTTTGTCTGAGTTTTGATTTTCTTTAGAGAGCGTGATATCCTTTGAAACCATTAAGCGATTTCCAAGAAATTTTGAAATGCTTATTACTTACCTTATATACATAGTATAATGTATAAGGAAAGTATTGTGACGGGATCGAAAATTCGAATTCTAGTTTCCGCGGCAGAGCACGTTTCTAGCATCCCTGATCACGAATCGAACATTTTTGGGGTGATGTCTGTGTGCGTGTGAGTGTGTCAATGAGTCTTTGGAGACAATATCACACGAACGAATGGAGCGATTCGAATGAAATTGGGTACAAAAATTACAATCCATAAATACTGGAAGCCTGTTTTTTTTAAACACAATCGAATGTTCAGAACCCCCTAAATTTTCGAGAGACATTTTGAAAAAATCATCAAAAAATCAAAACCTTTAACAAAGTTACGCAAATAGTCATTTCTTATGTAATTTTTTCTTAGAAAACAATTAACCGAAACTTTAGAACGCTAGCATGAAAAGTTCTCGGGGTATTGCACATTTTTCAAATAAATTTATCAAAAACTCCCATAAATTAAAAGAAATATATTAACTGTTGAGACACACATTCACTTTTCATATGTAATATCATACGATAAATTTGTTAACATCATTCTCGTGGATCTAGCTCGTTCCATTCATGAGAAAATATACTTTGAATAATACTTTTGTATTTGAACGCCAATAGTCATTTATCTGCTATAAGAAAAACTTATTTCTCCGTCCATAACGCTTGGCCAGATTTTGGTGACGAATTTGGCGGAATGTCGCCTACTTGGCAACTTTTTTAAATGTTGCCAAATTAACGAAAATCTAGCCAAATGGATAAAAATGGCGTTAAATCAATGAAAATAACGACTAATTGACGAAAATTCAATATCTTGGAAAGAATATAAGTATCTACTATATGTATAAACTTTTTTTCTACTGTAAGCGTAGTAAATCCATTGCATTATATATGGAAAGTCATGTGCTGCCCACATCAGATTTTTTTAAGTGAAAATGAAAGTAAAACTATCGATTTTCAACGAAATCGAGTATTTCGAATTCCACGAATTGAACTCGGTTAATTTTCTTCCACAATATTATTACGAACATGTCAAATGCTTTCGCGGCTTTTTGGGTCTTCATAGTGGAAAAATACTTTTACAGGCAGCCATCCCTATTACGTGAATGTAAGGTTTCCATATTTTAGTTAATCGGGACAGAATTATCATATTTAGCACTTTATCGCCAATTTGTCTATATTTTGCAATATATTAGAACTTTCTTAAAATATCAAGTAGTCTTGTAGATACGAGATCTTTCCAGAAATGTCTGCGGTGAGTATAAAAAAAGAGTCATCGCGCAGATGGAGAGTAGTTGACGTGATACGAGTTAAATTAAATTATGAGATATTATGAGATACGTCCGCATTTTGTGTTGAAGACCCAGACCGTCCGACTCGTCCAAAGGACTAGGAGCAACTATTTGGACGGCCGGCCGCATTTTGTGTGTAATATCTGCTATTTTGAGAAATTAACTGAACATTTAATTGCTTTTTTATTATATCTGACAATTATTTAGTGATCTTGTAAGACAGTTATTGATTTATTCGCTGCATTATGTTCCTTTTTACGCATATTAGTACTTTCAAATAAAAGTGTTAGTTATCCAGAAATTGTGTCTCATTCTTGTATTTCGAGCGGACCCTCGATGTTCCATAGGATACATCGTAACAATATCCAAATTTGTTAATCTTTAGAACACGTTGTGTGAAAATGGACACATTGGATTCTTCAATCATAATTCTTTTCAAATTTCAGCCAAGAATTCAGATTATTATGCATTTAAAAATGTATCCTCAATGTATATTCAACAAACTCGAGCTGCCCCATTTAATAAAATTGCACTGACGAGCGCTTTATGTACTTTCATGAAGCATAAACTTTATTCAGACCACCACATCAGCAGTACTTGGAGCATAAAATCAATTTAACTAAGAAGCACACTTCCTCCGGAAAGTGTTCTGAGAGTCTTTTAGGATTTTGAAAAAGCATAAAGAAAACGACCTCGAAATGGAATGCAAACTGAGGTTGCGTGACAATGTCAAGCCAGCGGTGTAACTAGGAATTTTAGTCCTTTAAACAAAATATGTAAAAAGATATATATCTGATATAAAACATATGGTCCCCAAAAATTTTAGGTTAGCCTACAAAGCATAAAAGCATTTAAGAAAATGTTTTTATTTTGTGAGGCCATTTTAATAACTGAAAAATCTTAAAATTCTTGGTACACTCTCTCTCTCTCTCTCTCTCTCTCTTTTTATTTCTATTCTTTTTTAATCAAACCCACTGGTTTCAGTTAAATTTTTATCAGTCATAAGTAATTGAATGAAAATTTTCAAAAGTGCAGAAATAGTTATTAAAAAACTAATACACCCTTAGAACATATTACCTTACACCTTTCTGGTAGGTCGGACGGTCTGGGTTTCAACAACAACAACAACCCTTAGAACATTTATACGCCGCCATAAAGTGGTGGAAAATGCTAAGGCAAACCATCATTAAACGCACGCCTATGCATATAGCTTCGTCCTGACTTCACCACTCGCTTGATGAGGCACAACGTTTCTCAAACTTTGAGAAAGATTTTTATTTACATTTACTAAGTAATGAATATTTTGTATAAAATTGCCTTTGTATTTATCATAATAATTGGTTTAATGAATCATAAATAACTTAATACGCATAATTTTTAAAATAATATAAAAATATTTTCAATAAAATTTTTAGAAAAAATTGTTTTGTTCCAGACGCCACAAATGTCCCTGTTATTTCCGAGTCCTCATTTTTCTTGGGCCCTTAAGCTTCGCTTAATCGCGCTTAATACTAGTTACGCCACTGTATCTAGCATATTATCATTTTTTCTGAAGCATAGGGAAAGTATTATAGTTAGTTTATAATAGAAATTGGAGTTTTCAATGGATTTACATAAAATTTCTTGAAATTTATGGTTAACTCACTTGTGCCTTACATAAGTGCTAATTAAATTATGGTACAATTAGAAAAAATGAAATTGGTTTTCTAATTCTAAACGACACCCAAAAATATAAAAAAAAACAGAAATATGAAGCTGAATTTACAAAAATTAATAATATAAACACCTTGGTTTATCTGTCTGTATATCTCTCTATCTCTGTGTAACGCTGCTTCAAAATGTTGCCAAACGTATTTAAACATTCCAATTTAGATACTAACCCAGACTATCAGCATTTCAATTATATGTCTTATAATATCTTTTAATAGCCTCAACACCACTTTCAGTTCACTAAAATATTATCATTTTTAACACTTTGCAATATAATTGAAAAGTGTTTATGACTATGTTCATTCTGTCTGTCTGTCTGTCTGTCCGTTAGAACGATAACTGCCGTAAAAATGACTTTATCAAAATGAAATTTTAGTATATTGTTCAGACGGTCTGTGGGACCAATGGTAATATAAATGAATAATATCACCCAATTAGTTTTGGATTGAACCCGGGTTGATATAATGAAATACATTGAACCCTATGAGACCTAATTTTTCAAACATTTTTTAAGCGAATTTAAAATTCACAAATTGCTTCGAAAGTTTTAGGAAATATTCTAATTATCCCATAAAATATATAAAAAAAATTCAGCAAAATATATTCAGTAGTTTTTTATATAAAAATAAAAATAATAATTACACCCTTTATATGAAGAGATCACGTGACCATTCTATGAAGCGATCACGTGACCCACTTCAAAATAAAGTATGGAATCCATCTTGTCTCAAAATCGTGTTTTTTAATGTTCTTTTTAATTCATATTTAGTGTTGTATCCGTGCTAAAACCGCTTTATTTTTGTTTGATTATTTCTACAACGAAGCCTAATTTTCACTTATGGAGAATGTAAACACCAAAAGATGTAGAATGAGTTCTATAAGAATTGCTGCATTTCTTTAACGCAAAATTATTTAGCTCATGGAGTCTGCAATATAGTTGATACGAATGAAACATTCATTGATTTTACACAGAGAAGAAGAAGAATTTTTCGATGAAGTTTTAAGCATAGAGTTAAATTACTTGTACCTCCATGGTTTTGAGTTTTTAAATAAAATAATTTATTACAGTACTGTGATGAATGAAAGAAATGGAAAAAAGTTGATGAATGAAATGCTGCTTTTATGGAGAAAGCCCGGCGATTAATATTTCGATGACGCCATTTGAATAAAGTTCATTTGTTTTCGATGAAGTTTTTAAATATAATAAATTATTGTAGTATTATGATAATTTTAAAAATATTACCGAGGAATGTATCGCATTGTAGAGATGTTTAAAACAGGCAATATATATTTTAATACCGTCATTTGAAAGAAGTTTATTTTTTTTCGATAAATTTTTAAGTTTTCAAATATAATAAATTAATGTAGTATTATGATAATTTTAAAAATATTACCGAAGAATGTATCGCATTTTAGAGATGTTTAAATAAAATTGCATTGAAGTTGGAAATTGTTTCATTATCTATGCTTTATATGATTGATCTTTCTTGTTCTAAATTAACGGTGGTGAATATTGCAGGCAAATCTTCAAACATAGAACGAAAAGCAATAGCCATTCGTTTGCCAATAGATACAGTACCATCTGAACATCAGAATATCAGCAGTGCTAAAAACCCCAACACACGAATTCCTTACAGCAAGACACGAGCAACTCAGCCCTACAAAGCCAGATGTTGTGAATGAGTGTTGTCTGAACACTGAAACTGGATTCCATAACTCTGATTATTGGCAGCAATTTTCAATTCTCGGGATCAATTATCTTCGGGAAAGTTTAACATCCGATTTTATCAAATTTTGATGTCATACAAATAGTTTTTACTTTCTCGTACTATGTAATACAGAGAAAGTGTTGCTTTCACGAAAATTTTTGAATTTGAGATTTTTATGCCAATATATGTTTAAGGCCTCGGAAACACGTTTTGACTATTTTTAGAGTGATGTCCGCCTGTATGTATGTATGTATGACTGCGGTCGATTCCTTGTGCACCCGATAGCGGCCACAAATAGCAATGAGTTTTCACGAAACTTTATATCCGACTTTGTTATTAAAAATGCAAAACTAAATAGGATTTTTTTAAATTCATGAGAAAACTTCGAAATTTATTCAAAATTTTAAATTTTTTTTTCACATGGCAATACAGGACAAAATTTGACAAAAAGATTTATTTAAAGGTTTATTTAAATTTGACATAAAGTTTATTATCAACGATAACGCCACTTAATAGTTTCAATCACTATTGTGAAAAATAGCCATGATACAATCTTTATTGTTCGTGAAGTCATGAGCCCCTTCGGGGGAAAAGTTACTACCATCCCAGGGGTACAATGTCACGTATGGTATCAGTCGGAAGATTTTTTTTCAATTCCTTTAAAGTGAAAGATTACATGCCATAATTATAATCATTTAGAACCAAAATACAGATTTCTCAAAGTTTTTCTTGTAAAGATTGGCCTAAAAAAAAGCTCCTCAAAATGGATTATGGTATGAGAAAGTCAAATTTAGCCACAATTCCGTTAATTAAATTAACAAATCCACTCTTCTTTTGTGCTAATAATGCTGTGAAAACAGAATCGTGCTGGCTTATTTTTGTTTTGAACTTCCCTTAGAATTCATCACAGATTTCTGATGCAAAATTTGTAAAATTTCCTGTGTTAAAAAGTCTCTCTCAAACACAAAGGACTTTTAGATTTGTTTCCTCCAACAGTAATATATACAATAATTATCTATATGGAATGTCTTATATAACCAACTATAACTGCAAGAAACTAGCCATTTATCATCCTAAAAGCGGTTTTTTACGAATTAGAATTTTATCAGTCTCCAATTTATTAAACAATGTTTTACGCCAGTAATTTCCAAAATTTACTCACCGCAAACATTTTCTTCATTTGGGAAATTCTTCTTTTGAAATCCAAGCACTTTCAGGACACATTTAGATATCAGAACTTCAGGTACTACAGGTAATTTCCCTAATTTTACAAAATAATCTATTAATACTTATTAATATAAATTATTGAGTTAATGCATAAAGCAAAAATCAAATCAGAAACTTTATATAAAAGTTCTACTAAGAAATATTTCTAAAAACACCCAAGACTAGCACGAATTGGAGTTTTATGAAGAAAACCTAGTAACAAAACAAATCAACTTCAAAACAAAAATGAAAGTTTCATTTTAACGGAATCACAAATTTACTTAATAGTAGGAAGTAGTTTAATTTTCGTGTCAGATACAGAGCAGCATTAAAAGCTATTAAAAGTAAACGTTAAACTTTGCAAAGTAGCTAAAATGTAAAATCTTCATTTGAAACATAATATAAATCAAACTAGTAATCAATAAAATTGTTACTAATTTGAATTGTACTGTGTTTCTAGGGAAGATTTTACTTTTCAGATGAAAGCTGTTATTTTTTTATTCAGGTATACCCCTGAAGTAACTGTAAAGGTGACCCTGTTCTTTTCTTTGCCTAGAAGTCTGGGTAACCCTGCCTGGTATAAGAAAAAGAAATAAAAAATCCTGACAATTATATCCATTTATTAAAAATAAGCATTATTTAGATAACATCAACAAGAGGTGATTGTGAAAAGCTGAACTAGAATGTATCAATAGTGGTTTGGGCCACGCCCACATTTGACCATACCCACCAGCTTTCTAATTCGAAGGTATTGTTACAAATTTGAATTATGCAATTATAGTCAATTTACAATAAATATGAAATAGAGGCGGACTCTAAATTTTTAATCAGAGTGTTTCATTTCAAATCACTATTTCAGCAAGTGCTATAGGCGCCAAGGAAAAGTAAGGAAATAGAGATAAAAATTCGGTATCGATTTCATATTTCAACTACTTCTGTGATTTGGTAAATTTTCATTTTATTTTAATTATGATCTGGGAGATCTTATGTACATTTTTCGACAGCAATCATTTGAACACCCCTTAGTTAAACTTAACAATAACACTATTCTCTCTTTCATAAATTGCGAAAAATTAAAAGTGAAAAATTTTTGCATTATATTAGTATATACCGATAATATTTTAAATGTATGTTATATGTAATAAAAGATTTTGTGTAATCAATGTGCAGTATATGACTCACCTAGGTCTAAAACGTTGCGCCAGATGAGGCCGTAGCTAAAAAAAATAAGTAGCACGCAATCCTATTCAGACAAACTTACCCGTTATCACAGATTAATATATACAGATGTTTCACTGCTACCTCAGTGCCCTCAACCGCCAACCAAAGTTAAATAAAATATATCAAGATTGGCACGCTTGGCGATGGTCTGTGGCGGTTTTCGTCAAGACGTTCTGCTAATATAACCCTATTTGGCACTAAACGAAGCACTTGGAATAACTTTATTCTATCATTGATCGCATGTTTAAACGTGTAAAATATTTCTCTTCTATTTCGTATTTTATAATCAATTATTTTATCTTTTATGGATTACTAAAAGAAGAGGGATTACGTTTACAAGGTATGTAATTTATTTTTATTTAAATAAAATGATTATTTGCTTTGCATCCCATATTTCATCCTATGCGCGTGTTCATCATAAGATAATGGTGCAGTATTATCAAGAAGCAGTGACATTATTAGTTATAAAACCTTTTCAGCATTTATATAAAATGTATGAAAATTGATATTGAAATTCGATACCTTTGATAATGCATTTATTATGTAAATTTGTTATTTATTATAAGAATATAAGTGCATTTAAAAGAAAATTATATTAACAGCATCCCAGAATAAATTAAGAACTCAGCAATTTAACAACACGCTAGTATACTTTTTAGGCTGAAAATGTTATATAATATTTCACAGTCTTTTGGGTATGTTAGCGTTGTTGTTGTTGAAACCCAGACCGTCCGACCTACCAGAAAGGTGTAAGGTAACTGTTTGGACGGTCGGGAAGTGCCACCCAATTTAGACCGGAACCCAGTGGGGGAGACATCCACAGGGACCGTACCCTCCTTCCCCTACCACCAACCTCTCGGAAGGACTTTCGGACCCACATGTTTAACGTGATCGTACTCCGCATGAACACGGCGGCAGTTTTTGGCAGTGGCTGGAATCGAACCCGGGCCTACCGAGTGCAACTCCAGCGCGCTAACCAATGGGCTACCGCGCCCCCGGGTATGTTAGCGTGTAATTTTTGGTGTATAATGATTTACAGTGATGTAATGCGTCAATTTTTTATTTAATTTATGATTACATGAATTAAATATATATCTATGTTTATTTATTTAAATTTACACATATTATAGAAAAAGGAGTTTTAAATGCTTATCATGTTTATAGTTTTAAAAAATTATAAAAGTACAGTTCCGTAATGTTTTTTTTCTTTTGGCTGCATTAACATAAAATCGCCAATTGAGCGATAGTCGCCAAATCTAGCAGTCAAGCTCTTTTTACGTCATAGCTGCGATGGTTGGCTCCTCGAACGTTAGTGTCTATGCGAAATCTTATGTTAACAATGTTGCCATAGGTTCCTATGGGAGTGAACCTTCTGAATATGGTATTCTGTGCCCATTATATAATTAGATTTAGCCACTTTTGAAAACATTTGCATCCAAAAATGACTCAATCTATCCATAAAATGGCTAATTTTGTAGCATGTTTATATAGGCTTACATGATATCTAGCCATAAAGTCCATCTAAATGAAACACTGGTTCAGTTGCTTCAAGAACCACCCACTGCATCTGGGCTGTAAAAATCATTTTAAAATCTTATTTTATAACCTCGCGCCTTATAATTTCAAAACAAAATATTCCATTCTTGTAGAAATATAGGTAATATCGAAACAATGGACACTGAGACTAATGTGCTATTATATACAGTTGTACCTCTATTATATTCTATCAGTGACCGCGGACATTCTGTATTTTTAAGTAATTTGAAAAACCGGTTTAACCATGGGATATGCCCAGTATAATCGTCACAATAGAATCGAGGTTTTGTTTTCAGAAAACGACAAACTTATGGAAGCTCATTTTCGACCTGATTACTACTTCGATTTCGATCTTTTGCTTATAAAAATAAGAAAAAATAATAAACGTTAGAATACGTGACAACATATTAAGCTAAATGTTACAAGAGATCAATCCATTGAAGTAAAAGGATTTTAGCTTCATGGATCAATCGATTTTAAACCACGATTCTTTTTAACATTTGTTTATAAAAGATGAAAATTTAAACATTAGAATCCGTGCCAATGGATGTTATCGCCAGATATTGATTGGCGTGCTCACTGTTATATAATCTAAACTTCAATACTCACTCATTGACTTCACAGGAGAGCTCTAGCGCCATTTTGAACAAAAGTTTTTCGCCATTATTTTACGAAATCGAATTTTCCAAGTGCAGTGACCTATACGTTTTGAAAGAAGAGCTCAAAATCTATGAAAACTCACACCCACATATCAAAATTGTTTTTTTACGCGAGTTATAAGGCGCCGAAAAATAATTTTTTATCAGCGTCAGTGGGATGAAAAATTCTAATGTGGCTTCAAAATGTCCTAGATCTAGTTTTCAACACTTTACAACAACGTTGAAAAGTCTTTATGACTTTGTTCATTCATTCTGTTTGTCTGTCTGTCTGTCTCTTTGTCCGTTAGCACGATAACTGCCGTAAAAATGATTTTATTAAAATGAAATTTTAGTATGTTGTTCAGACGGTCTGTAGGACCTATGGGAATATAAATGAATAATATCACCCAATTAGTTTTGAATTGAACCCTGGTTGAAAAAATGAAATACATTGAACCCTGAGGGACCTAATTTTTCAAACATTTTTTAAGCGGATTTAAAATTCACAAATTACTTCGAAAATTTTAAGAAATATTCAAATTATCTCAAATATATCCCTTAAAAAAACTTTCTGCAAAATATATTCAGTAGTTTTTTAAATAAAAATTAAAATAATAATTACACCTTTTATATGAAGCGATCACGTGACCACTATATGAAGAGATCACGTGACCCACTTCAAAATAAAATATGGCATCCATCTTGAGTCAAAATCGTGATTTTAAAAGTTCTTTCTAATTCATATTTAGTGTTGTATCCGTCCAAAAACCGCCTTATTTTTGTTTAAATTATGTGCATCTACATACTGAAATAACGCAATTACAATATATTTGAGTTTAAAGGATCATCCAACTTTAATTATTTCTACAGCGAAGCCTATTTTTCACTTATGGAAAATGTAAATACCAAAAGATTTTGAATGAGTTACACAAGAATTGCTGCATTTCTTTAACGCAAAATTATTTAGCTCATGGAGTCTGCAATATAGCTGATATGAATGAAATATCAATTGATTTTACAGAGAGAAGGACGATTTTTTCGATGAAGTTTTAAGCCTAGAGTTTAATCACTTTTATCTCCATGGTCTTATGTTTTTAAATAAAATAAATTATTATAGTATTGTGATGAATGAAATGAATGGAAAAATGTTTATGAATGGAGTGCTGCTTTTATAGAGAGAGCCAGACTTGTTATATTTCGATGACGTCATTTGAATAAATTTCATTTGTTTTCGATGAAGTTTCCAAATATAATAAATTATTGTAGCATTATGACAATTTTAAAAATATTATCGAGGAATGTATCGCATTTTAGAGATGCTTAAACCAGGCAATTTATATTTCAATGCCGTCATTTGAATGAAGTTCATTTTTTTCGATCAAGTTTTAAGTTTTCAAATATAATAAATGAATGTAGTATTGTGATAATTTTAAAAATATTACCGAGGAATGTATCACAGTTTAGAGATGTCTAATTAAAACTGCATTGAAGTTGGAAAGTGTTTCACAATCAATGCTTTATGCATGATTGATCTTTCTTGTTTAATCTATTATTATTCACCAATACAGTTTTTGCTTCTATTTATGTGGATGGTCTGGAAATTCAGCATATATTTAGCGCAAAAAATCTTCTAATTCTGAGTAAAATTTAGATTATTGCATTGTAACATCAAGAATCACGGCAAGATGGGAAAACTATTACAGAATCTATATTGATTCATTTAAAATTTAAAAGCAATTTTACAAACTATGCTTCATTATTATTACATTTAATATTATAAAGTTGCCTATATTACTTTTATGCTTGTCATTTAATATGTAGCACCTAAAATTGCATGTCACGGAACGCAGGGAAACACTATTGTACATAATTGATCCTATATGAGCGGATTCCACTATCATCTGTTATCCCAGGAGGTGTTCGTCTCGGGTATGACTACCTTAATTATTACTTTCCTTATATACATAATGTATAAGGAAAGTATTGTGACGGGGTCGAAAATTCGAATTCGAGTTTTCGACGGAAGAGCACGTTTCAAGCATCCCTGATCACGAATCAAACATTTTTGAAGTGATGTCTCTGTGTGTGTGTGTGTGTGTGTGTGTGTGTGTGTGTGTGTGTGTGTGTGTGTGTGTGTGTGTGTGTGTGTGTGTGTGTGTGTGTGTGTGTGTGGGTCTGTGGAGACGATAAATGACGAAGGAATGGACCGATTCGAACGAAATTTGGTACAAAAATCACAATCCGTAAACATTAGAAGCCTATTGTTTTTAAACGTAATCAAATTTTCAGAACCCGCCTAAATTTTCGAGTGAAATTTTGAAAAATTCGTCAAAAAATCAAAATCGCTAATAAAGTTACGCAAATAGACATTTCTTATGTAATTTTTCATTAGAAAACGATTAACATAAAATTTAGAACGCTAACATGAACCGGTCTCGAGATATTTCACATTTTTCAAAAAAATTATCAAAAAGTCATACAAAATAAAAAAAATATATTTCCTATTGAGAAACATGTTCACTTTCCATATGTAATACCATGCGATAAATTGGGTGACATCATTCTCGTGGATCTAGCTCGTTCCATTCATGAGAAAAGATACTTCGAGTAATACTTTTGTATTTGAACGCCAATATTTATCTGTTATAAGAATAACTTATTTCTCCGTCAGTAAAGCTTGGCAAGATTTTGGCGACGAATTTGGCGGAATGTCGCCAACTTGGCGACTTTTTGAAATGTTGCCACATTAACGAAAATCTCGCCAAATGGATTAAAATGACGCTAAATCAATGAAAATGACGACTAATTGTCGAAAATTCAATATCTTGGAAAGAATATAAGTATCTACTATAAGAAAAACCTATTTTTTTTACTGTAAAAGTAGTAAATTCATTGCATTATATAAGGAAAGTCATGTATTGCCCACATCAGATTTTTTTTATCTGACACTGCGCATATGATGTCATGGAGATTATAAACGCGCCCAGTTCGTTCTCGAGTTCCTAAGAGTTACCCCAGGAGGTACTCGTCTTGGGCATGACTGACTGAATTACTTTTATCTGACTTTGCGCATATGATGTCATGGAGGTTATAAACGCACGCAGTTTGTTCTTGGGCTCTCAAGAGTTATACCAAGGGGTGCTCGTCTCGGGCATAACTGAATTATTTTTATCTGACTCTGCGCATATGATGTCATGGCAATTATAAAAGCTCTCAGTTTGTTCTCGAGCTCTGAAAAGGGACCGAACTTGTTAACTGCGGCTGTCATCTTATCCCACCGACTCCACTAAATCTCCTTGGACGTCACTGGTCCTATGCGCACAGCACAATTTATAATCTCTGCGAAAATTGTTTACGTCTGTATATTGTTACTTCAAATTGAAAAAAAAAATTAAGGGTAATAATGCGAAAACTCTGTGTTTTGGCAACTTCTCTCAATATGACTCTTGACCGTGATATCTCGAATGACAAAATATAACCCTCATTACGTCAACTTTTTGATTCCTTACTGGGCTGATTGCCCACCTTTATATCTAAAAATATCCCGCCAAAGATATATCCCAAGACCTACAATGACAAAATAGTATCATCAATAGCAAACATGCATTGATTTCAATTTTCTTGAACTTCCTTGAAGGTGGAAGGCACGAGTAAATAAGATATCTGCAATTGCTACGAAAGCATCGTAAGACCCTATTCCTCGGATCATAAGCAATATGTTATTAACAGACGCTAAGATGCAACTGCAAGGTGGCAAGCTGAAACACACTTCAATTGATAGATCTGAATCACCCAAAGTGAGAATTATCTAATAGGAATAACAGCCACTGAAATCGAAACCCCAACCATATACATATCAAAAACCTTATCGGATCCTTATCGGACCTTATTAGTTCCTGGTCTTTCAGTTGGAGCTATGTGTGAGCTTGGGTGGACATGATAAACATACCGTGGTAAACATATCAACATAAAATGGCAAACTTATCAACATATGCAGCTTTATCAACTTGAGTTAATATGTTTATGTTTGGGTTCCAAACTTCAGGTTTTTTATTTTAATGGCATTTCTCTCATTGGGTATTCCAGATCTACCTATTTTGTTGTTTCTTTGTTTGCCATCTTGCAGTTGTATCTAATAATTTGTTAATAGTACATTACTTCCGGCCTGAGGATCATAATGCCCTCGGCATAATTGTATTCACCGTATTTGCTTACGTCAGCTTTCATCAAGTAAGTTCTAGAAAGTTGTATTCTCACAAATAACAGTTTCATTTGTTGTAACACAACGATTTACTGCACAGTTTGCTATTAGAACGAACTGTACAATTATCACTGGTGGAAATATGAAATCGAACATTAGTAGCCTGCAATGGAATTTCTGCATTTTTTACCAAAAAGATGTTGAATATGTGATAGATCAGTGTTTCTAAACCTTCAACTATTCTTGCTTATCTTTTCAGAAAATGGTCAGAACCCCCCTCCCTTAGCCCATTAATGTCATCGATGTACAATATTATAGACATCTATATTAATAATGATACTTCGTACGATTTTAGTAGGTATAACCATTTTATAAAATAGAATCCTGATTGTTTTTATTCGGCGGAATAGTCCAGTGGTTAAAAAACGGGGAATGTACCCAGAGGACCAGGGTTTCATTTCCGACGCTGTCCAAGTAGACCCGTGTCTACGCGGAGTACGGACACGTTAAATATGGGGATCCGAAAGTACTTCCAAGAGGTTGATGGCAGGGGAAGAAGTGTACTGTCCTTGTGAATGCAATCCGCGCTATATTCCAGTTTACCTTGGGTACCACTATCCCGGATATCCAAACAGATACCCTTGCACATTTAGACAGGTCAGACGGTCTGAGAGGTCGGAAAGTTTGGTCAAAAGAAAAAATTGCTTTAATTCTATATTCAGTGTTCTTAAAATTGAATTCTAATGTATAGACTGCAAAAATTCAGCCATATTCATCCCCAAAATTTACCCAGTCCTAGGTATAATATTTGTAGGATATAAACTTATGGGTAGACGCAATTATCATAGAAAAATTGAAATTTCCATTTATGTTTTCATAATTGATAAAAATCAGTAAATACATTTTGAATGGGAGGAGGAATCCGCAGTTCATAACAGATATCCACTGCCTATACGTACTATCTAATGTTATGCAAATTAGTAGGAAAAACCGATATTTCATACAATTGGCTGAATTCGGAAGCGATCATTCTCAAATGTGTGTGCAATCCTAACTTTCAGACTGCAATACTATCTGTTATAAACTCAATGACATAAAAACTTTTTCAATTAAACATGTGCTTCTATAGGCGTTTTCTGAGTAAATGAGAATAGACCTTTGTTAGGCAAATTCCGCTCTTGGTGGGAGCTTGTAAAGTTTGATGAAAAATAACTATTTTAAATGCTTCATTCCAGGTGGGACAGAAGAATCTGCCAAACAGTCTAGAAACTCTATCATACCACTAAATCTGTCAATCACTTACTCTGAGCTATTTGACAGATTATTAAATTATCCTCTATCTTGCTCAAAAACACGGGGTTTTCAGTTAGTTGCTTCATAGAAGAGGGTCACTTTTCCATTACTGGTTATTCAACAAGAGAAGTGTGTCTGGTAACCTGGTAACTAGACGTTCGCAAATCGGTATGCAAAACAAATCAGTTGCTTCATAGAAGAGGGTCACTTTTCCATTACTGGTTATTCAACAAGAGAAATGTGGCTGGTAACCTGGTAACTAGACATTCGCAAATCGGTATGCATCGCAAATCAGTTGCTTCATAGAAGAGAGCCACTTTTCCATTACTGGTTATTCAGCAAGAGAAATGTGGCTGGTAACCTGGTAACTAGACATTCGCAAATCGGTATGCATCGCAAATCAGTTGCTTCATAGAAGAGGGCCACTTTTGCCATTACTGTTTATTCAACAAGAGAAATGTGGCTGGTAACCTGGTAATTCGCAAATCGGTATGTATCGCAAATTAGTTGCTTTATAGAATAGGGTCACTTTTCCATTACTGGATATTCAACAAGAGAAATGTGGCTGGTAACCTGGTAACTAGACATTCACAAATCGGTATGCATCGTATAAGTAAAGTAAAATCTTGCAGAATCAACTTAAGTAAGAATGCTTACTATTTACTCTACAATTATCAGAATATTTAAAACCTCGTGTATACTATATATGGGGTCTTTGACAACCGCAATTTTTAGATTTTTGTTTTAATTGTAGACAATTTTCTCTGTCGGTAAAACCTCAAGTAAACAAATTAAGCCACGTATATCCTTGAACGTTTTCGCATGGATGCACGTTCTGCAGTTTGACAAAAACTATGGCAGATGTTATGTAATTACAGAAAAAGGTATTCTGGTGATGAGTTCATCAAACAACATACCGATTTGATTGCAGCTGTGCACATTTCTGTTTATTCGGATGGTTTATATGAAATGTTCTTAAACTAGTTCTAACAGTACTATGAAATTCTTAAACTTTAGATTTGAATCATGATGCTTCAAAATGGTTTTACTACGAATTTTCCATGGAATTCTGTTGATCTATTTTATTAAGCACCCTTGCGAGCTTTCATATTCTTTCTCGGAATATAGCCATCTTTCTGGCAGCTAAATCAGCAGGACTTGAAGCATAAAAGGCCATTTTGAATAAGATCCACATTTCCTCCGCAAAGTGCTTCGGAAATCTTTCAAGCGTTGGGAGAAGTATCAAGAACATCATACGTTAAATGGAGAGTAAACTAATGTTACACGGAGTATGAATCCTTCCATCCTTTATTTCCTTTTTCTGTATGGAATTACAATTGAAACATACTTTTGCATTAAGTTTAGCTGATAGCATAGCAAGTTAATCAAATATATTTATAAAGACGGTTGTATTGCGAATTAGGGTTATTAATTTATCTGTTGAAAATAAAAATATCTGAATAAAATAAGACTCTTTATCTCTAGTTAAGGAAGATGTATTGGTGCATATACTGTAAAACTTTCTGCAACTTGTAAAATATTCTGTAAAACATTCTGCTCATTTTTTTCAGCTACTTTGTTGATAATTTCGGAAAATTGATAAGAAAAGCCACAATTACAGGCGTTCATGAAAATTCTAGCTTCATTCTTTAAATATTCGGCTAAATATCGGCTGTCGAAGTGCTATTTTCGTATGTATACATATATATATATATACACACATATATACATATATACATATATATACATATATATATACACATATATATATATATATATATATATATACGTAGGTGGTTCAAAATGTAATATAACAAGAGCTCTCACAGGTGCACAAATTCGGCTTGCGAATTATTTGAATTGAAAATGAAAGGTGTCGTGTTGTTGCACGACAACGTCCGACCGCATACGGCCTCAATTACACGTGATTTGGTACAACGTTTCCGATAGAATGCACTGGAACACCCACCCTACAGTCCGGATCTCCCACCAAACGATTTTCTTCTCTTCGAACCATTGAAGAAGCACCTGACAAGTCGCCATTTCACATGCGATGCCGAAGTTCAGGAAGCCGTCGTTGAGTGGCTCTGCGACCTGGACCCTGATTGCTTCTATGCCGGTTTTGATAGATTGGTTTACCGATGGAACAAATGCTTCAACAGCCATGGTGACTATGTGGAAAAATAATATGTACCAGTGCCTTGCTAACTTTGTGTATCTCTTTGATTTCGTGAATAAATCTTTTCTCTCACAGGACTTGTTGCCTTACTTTTAGAACCACCCTCGTATATATATAACCCCTCGGCCATTTATGCTTTCCCGTTGGCTTGATTCCCATTTTTTCCTTAGTATTTATGCAGCATTGTGCCATCTACGTTAAGCCTTTTTCATACTTTTGTATGCTTTCGTTTTCTTCATCTGATTACTTTTGTATTATATATATGTATATATATATATATATATATATATATATATATATATATATATATATATATATATATATGAGAGAGAGATAAGGAAGCTAATATATAGAACATGAAACGAATGGCACATAGTTCAATAGCATTAAACAGGTTAAATGATATCCATCAAAGAGGATTTGATATATAATATCTAGCAAAAGGAAAACATTGATACCAGAGAATTAAAATTGATCTTAATTTTATACTAGATGGTGATATAAATAATAAAACATGGAAATTAAATTAGCAGTTTACAAGAGTGATACATACAATATAAGCACGTGCGTCAAAGAAATGGTAAATGCTAGAGGTCCAAAATATTAAAATGACAAAAATTTTATTAAGAAAAGATGTAAATTTGAATAGATGGAATTCGATAGAACTATATATATATATATATATATATATTTGTTTCTATTTTTTTCAATTTATTCATTTTCAAAAAAAAATTTGGGGGGAGTCAGAAAGGCCTAGCTATACATGCAGAAAATTTTTCTGTTTTGCAACTTTTCATCATCTTATTCACGAATCGATGAATCGATGTAATTATTCAACCTCGTAGAATCGATGTAATTATTCAACCAATAGGTGTTTAGGATTTGAAACCCAATGTTTACGTCACTGTATCGATGCACTATTAAATTTTCTCATATCTTGAATA
Source organism: Amaurobius ferox (assembly GCA_951213105.1). Taxonomy (NCBI): domain Eukaryota; kingdom Metazoa; phylum Arthropoda; class Arachnida; order Araneae; family Amaurobiidae; genus Amaurobius; species Amaurobius ferox. Next base: position 77,602,879 of record OX578140.1, on the reverse strand, counting down.
GATCATTTGTACAGACATCAAGTCGTATCAATTTCGTTCCTAGATATGACCACACTCCATCTTTACTCTAAAAATTTTTAATCTATCGTAAGAAAGTAATATACGATGATTGTAAAAAAAGCAGTTGGGCTCATAAGGTAAGTGAAAAGAAATCGTCTATTTGAATTTTAGAATCATTGGTCTTTTTTTAGGAAGAGGAAAGAAGAATACTTCATCACGACTGGTACAACTTAGATAGCAGATTACTTGTCAAGTGTCTAAGTAGTTGTATTCCTATGTAAATTTACACAGGTTCATTGAAAACGTGCCCGTGATTTCGATTATATCCTGCTTAGAGAATAGTCGATCGATCTGTTTCTAAGGAAATCGAATCGTTTCTAAGAAAAAATTACATAAGAAATGTCTATTTGCATAACTTTGTTAAAGGTTTTGATTTTTTGATGATTTTTTCAAAATTCCACTCGAAAATTTAGGAAGTTTCTGAACATTCGATTATGTTTTAAAACAACAGGCTTCCAGTATTCACGGATTGTGATTTTTGTACCAAATTTCATTCGAATCGCTTCATTCGTTCGTGAGATATCATCTCCACAGACTCACTAACACACACACACAGAGACATCACTTCAAAAATGTTCGATTCGTGATCAGGGATGCTTGAAACGTGCTCTCTCGTCGAAAACTCGAATTCAAATTTTCGATCCAGTCACAATGCTTTCCTTATACATTATATATATAAGGAAAGTAAAAATGAAACATCTTGACCTTGTTTGGCGTCTATTTTACAAAAAATATATAGTTTAGTCAACTTTTATACCAAAATGTAGACGCATAATAGTAAGCAATAGTAGTAAAAGATATTAGATTACAATTTTTGTTCTTTTGCAACAATCAATTAAACGCGATGTGAAATACGTAAGTTTGGATACCCTTAGCCATAAAAGAACAAATGATTTACCAAATTAAAAATATCAATAATTATCGGTATCTTATTTCTCATTGTAACAACCAATAAAACCTCAAAAATGTCATAAATTTTTTAACTTGTTTATCTAATATTATTATCTTTACTATTCATATTGTAAAAAGTTAAATGCCATAAGTTTGTATTAAAATATGTGTCTTATATGACTTTTATCAACATACTAGAAAATTTACCCGGGCTACTCGAGATTAAATGTGGCATTTCAATTTATCATGCATATTATTTGCAGATGTTTTCTTCTTATATTCTTATATTATTCGTTCTTCATGCTTATACATCTTATATTCTGCCTTGCTTGAAAATAATTCTTTTACGAATTCACTACTTTGAAATCATTATTTGTTTATATAATTTCAATTACATGTATCTCTTTAAGTCTGTTTTGCATGCGTTTAATAACTCGAATGCTTTTAGTCATTGGTAACCTAAAAATAATAAAATTTCGATAATTATTTTTTAACGCTATATTTATATATGAAATTGACAAAAGTTCATTTCTTTATCTCATAAAGGGAGTTTCAAATTTCATAAATTGAACCTTTTTATTTCAGCACTTTATTTTTTACTATAACATCTTTCTAAAATAATAAATATTTAAAATTCTAATTATTCATGTTGATTTTATCTAACGATGTACCTTTGTACTAAATTTCAAGCCATTGGCTCAATAAACCTGGAGCTTCATGTCCATTTGATAATTGGAGCATTTTTCACTGTGACACCCCTTAAAATAATAAATATTTGAAAACGACTGTTATCCGTATTGTTTTTATGATTTGCCTTCTCTTTATTGGTCCCTAACTCAATAAACCTGAGGTTTCACATTTATTTGACAATTCTAATATTTTTACTTATGACGCACCCTAAAATAATACATATTTTAAAACACCAATTGTCCATGTTGATTTTACCACCTTAGTATAAAATTTAAAGTACCTGGCTCAATTTATCTGAAGTTTCCAATTATTCGATAAGACATTTTTTACTCATAACACCCCTTAAAATATTAAATATTTTAAAACAGTAATTATCCATTTTCATTTTATCACATAATCCATATTTATATCAAAGTTAAAGTAACCTGGAGTTTAACATTGACTTGAAAATTCGAACATTTTTTTTTATAAAACCCCTTAAAATAATAAATATTTGAAAATAAATATTATCAATAGTGATTTAAATATATCATGGATATTATTACCAAATTTAAAGTTCCTTGGTCAATAAATTTGGAGTTTCACGTTCATTTGGATCGAAAATTCGAGCATATTTACCTGATATCCCTTAATATAAAAAATATTGAAAAATACAAATTACCCATGTTGGTTTTATCATATGATTCATCTTTGTACCACATTTTAAGTTCTTACTTTAATAAAGTTTGTGATTCGCGTAAATTCAACAATTCGAACATTTCTACCTATGTCAACCCTTGAAATAACAAATATTTGAAAACTACAATAATCCATGTTAATTTTACTTCATAATCTACCTTTAAACCAAATTTTAAGTCTCTAGCTTAATAAACCTGGAGTTTCACTTTTACTCGACAATACGAACAGTTTTACTTATGACACCTCTAAAATAATAAATATTTGAAAGCATCAATAACCCATTTTGACTTTATCACATTATCTAACTTTGTATAAAATTTCAAGCTCTTACCTCAATAAATTTGTACTTTCACGTCTATTCGACAATTTCAACATTTATGTTTATGGCACCATTTATACTAATATATACGTATTTGAAAATAACAATTACCCACGTTGATTTTGTCAGATAATTTACCATTTACCAAATTTTAATTTCATACCTCAATAAACTGTTTGCGTTCATTCGACGATACAGCACCACTTAAAATAATAAACATTTGAAAACAGCAATTATCGAATTTAAATTACTTAGCTCAATAAATCTGGAGTTTCCCATTTCATTTAATAATTCGAAAAAAATTTCTTACAGCACCCCAAAATAATAAATATTTGAAAACAGCAATTATCCATGTGAATTTTCTCATATGATTTACCTTAGTTTCAAATTTCAAATCAGTAGCTCGATAAATATAAAGTTTCGCATTCATTCAATAATCCGGACATTTTAGTCAATAGCGAACCACTTAAAATTTATAATTTCATCTTTTTGTAAACTATAAATTATCGGTAGAGGGGGCCCGACCTATGTATTGAATTGTAAACCTCTGAGACATCTGAAAGTACATTTTACGTCTGAAAAGAATGTTTATTGTTCTGGAACTCCCCTAGCAGTATTTTACTAAATGTGTTCCACGGAACCCGAACACATTTGTATATAGGGTATGTATACATTAATATTTGTATATAGAGTATTTGTATTCCTATATAAGTTACGTAAGTTTCCATTTAAATTCATATCTCAAACCTGCGATTTTCAAAATTGTCTAATACGTTCAATAAATCCCACAAAATTCAGTGTTGAGTAAGACTGTGAGAAATAAACCGTGGTGAACGCTTCCGTTTAAATCCATGTCTCAAACCTGCGATTTTCAAAAGTGTCTAATACGTAATAAACTCCCACAAAACTCAGAGGTTTAATTGACTTTTACGTTTTAAACCAACAATGTCCAACCTTTTTCGTTGAGAATCATGGAGTTAGAGAGTAGAACTCCTAGGAAAAAGTGTCGTTTTTCACTAATATCTCGAGAACCACTGGTCGTAGAAACTCAAAATATAGCCTATGTTTTTAGTGGGGTGATTTCAAGACCACGAAGATAAATTTCATGAAATTCGGTTCAGCCGTTCTCCAGTTATGGTGGATCATACATGCATACTTTTCTTCTTTATATACACTTCTATGAGATAGTAAAAATTTTACATTTATTAACATGAGATTTTACTATGATTCAACAAATCTGAATGGATTTTGATCTTTGAATAATATAAGAAATCGACCTTATTTTTTAACTTACTCTGAATTTCAGTTATGAAACACAGCTTTAAAAGGTATATTAAGTTATAGTTAATGATCTATATATTTATTTTGTTAAAAGTGTCCTTATGAACTGCAATACGTTTCTAAAGTATATGCGTCCCTTTCACTGCCACATCAGCAATATTTGACGCATAAAATCAATTTCGACTAAGAGCCAGAACTTCCTTCGCAAAGTGCTCCTCGAATCTTTTAAGAGGTTGAAGAAGTATCAGGAATAACAACCGCTAAATGGGAAGTAAACTAAGTGCTATGGAAAGTGAACTATGTGCGCGACATAGATCCTTTTACAGTTTTTCTTTTGCTGCTTGTTCATATTAAATATTGTTTCACAGAAAAACTTTGAATCGCATATTTTTGAATACACACAATCGTCATAAATACACACATAAGTTTACACACAAACGGATATTTTACATTAAAGGGTTTGGTCTTGAATATTACGTAAAATTTTGCATAATTTTTTTTAGAGAACACTATTTTCTCTGAGTGAGAAAGTAAAAATGGTGAAATTCACAATAAAAACAGTCCGGTTAATTGGGGTTGGGGTAATTAACGAAGAACAGTTTTAAGATGTTCTCATAAACCGGTAAATCTGGCTTTTGTTGAACTGCAGAACTAAAAAATCTGTGGGCAGCACATGACTTTCCCTGCAGACTTATATCCATGTTCTCTTTATTTTGATTAAATTTAATTCACTTTTCGTTCTCATTTGTTAACTGGACTTAATTTCAAAGGTGGCGTAGAGAAAATAAGAAAAAAATAAAATGTCTCGAGAACGGCTAGTCCTAGTGTAATGGGGTTGGTCTTATTCTTTTCTACGTTAAAAATTACGTATAAAACAAGCATTTATTAATGGATATATTTGTGCATACGTAGTTTTTTATTTTAGATTTTGACGATTTTTGAGGGCTATTTTGCAAAAACAGGCAGGTTATTTTTTTCTGAATCATACCAAATTCTAATCAGCACCAAGGTAACCCATAAGCGACTTATCAACCGATTTTTCTGAAATTCGGTCTATTAGTTTTTCAGCTAGAGTATATACAGGCAATTTTTGCGGGCCATTTCGCAACAAAACGAGTTATTTTATCCCGAATTGTACCCAAAACTAATCACCACCAGAGTCGACCACAAGTGGCTTACATACCAAATTTTATGAAATTCGGTCAATTAGTTTTATAGCTAGAGTGGATACAAAATCTGCACAGACAGACACACACACAGACGTCACGCTAAAAATGGTTTTTTCGTATTCGAGAGGTATCGAAACGTGTAGATCGGTCAAAAATTCGAGTTGCGATTTCCGGCATGATTCCAATACTTTCCCTATACATTACAATGTATTGCAGGGAAAGTAATATGGTATTATAAAGAAAGGATACAATATTTTATATATAGATTTCAAGAATCTATGCATGCTTCTTGTTACAACATTATAATTGCTTTATTGATGTTCATTTGATTAAATGTCAATAACCCCCAGTACATGCTCATATTAAGGTATACGCACGTCTTTCCACACTCAAATTGAGATATACTCTGCAGGTTAAACATTAAAACTGCCAGTTTTCAAAAGATCATGTCAGTGTAGTAATATTCTCCGTAAACACCGTTAAAATCCGTACCTGCAGAGATTATATTAATGATGCAGATCGTAAGCAACATTAATTATTTCGGACGTAGAGTAACTGGCAGTGCGAAATCAATCTTCAAAGCATTCAACGATGATACTTTGGAATTTATTGCATCCTTACAAACTATGTTATATGAAAGTATCAAGACGGAGGAGGTGGAGGGGAGTCAAAAATATGACTCTCGAATTTTGACTTACAGGGAAATCATAATTAAAGTACATCTGTTAAAAATCTTCTGGAAACATAGAAGAAGGGTGGGTAAAATGGTCAACCTAATAAAAAAATTAATTTTTTAATAGGCTAATCGAATTTAATAAATTAAAACAATATTTACTAATAGCATTATTTATGCAGATTTCTGTTTTTGCATGAAGGCAGTTCTTTATTGATTATGTGATCTATAAAAAAGAGTGTCCTATCAAATAGCCACTTTACCCAACATAGTAGAGCAAAGTGTCCCTTAATTAAAATTAAACTTAAAAGCGTAAAAATCTATTTACACAATTTTTATATAATACAATAAATAAGAGGTATAAATACTGTTCACTAGAAATTTAGACAGTAAAATATTCTGAAATAGGCAGGCAATTAAGCAATATAAAACGTCAAAGAAAGCAAAAAAAAGCATTTATTGAGTGCATTGTTTGAAATGCATTCAAATTATATAGCGATATTTAGCTAATTTTACAAAATTAATCATTATTACAATTATTTACATATATTTTCGTGGTTACATATAATTACAAGATATTTGTTTTTTTTAATTGTCGAAAGTTAAACTTTGCTTTCTGTCACGTAGAATGCATTTTAAAATCGTAAATGATATTTTCCTTCTACAGAGGTAATAGGAGCATATTTAAAACGTATGATATTTATAATGATCCGTTTAAAAAAAGCTAAATTATCAGTTTCACCATCAAGTATTTGAGCTATGTCTTTTCTTTTCCAAGTCATTATTTGCTTTAAAAAAAACTCGCTTCCATTTCTCAGTTATGATATGAACCTTTTGTCTGAGAACAGATTGAATTTCACTAACTACATCATATAATAGCTTCACGATATTCAGTAACATTCTTCGTTCTTTTTTTCGAGAGAAGTAATAATATCAGACAACTTTAAAAAGTGTGCTTGAATAAAAGTTAAATCGTATTAAATGGGATCTTTAGATAGTATTATTTTTAACAATTCGGATTGAGCTGAATATTTCCTCATCTAAATAACAGGGCAAGCAACTTATTCGAAAAAATTATATTTTCCTTGCAAATATTTGTATTATACAGTGCAATTGCAATTTTATTTAGGAAAAAATCTAATGTGGGCAGCACATGACTTTCCCTGCAGACTCAAATTAATTTTTTTTATTTATTTAAAATTCATTAAATTGAGTTTAATTGCACAAAATAACACTAAATTTGCATTTTTAATTCAATTTCTGTTTTTATTTGGTAATTAGACATTTTTCTAAAAGTGGCATAACTAAATGCGAAAAATCTCAAATACCTCGAGAATGGTTAGCCCTAGAGTAATAGAGTTGTTCTTATTATTTTCCTCATCAAAAATTACGTATAAAACAAGCATTTAATTGATATATTTGAACATACGTAGCTTTTTTTAGATTTTGCTATTTTTGAGGGCCATTTCGTAAAAAAAGGCAGGTTGTTCTTTTCCGAATAATACCAAAATCTAATCAGCATCAGAGCATCCCCCAAGTAACTTATCTATCAAATTTCGTGAAATTTGGTCAATTAGTATTTTAGCTAGAGTAGATACATGAAATTTTTACGGGTCATTTCGCACAAAAAGGCGGGTTCTGTTTCTACGAATCGTACCGAAAACTAATCAGCACCAGGGTCATACCCAATTGACATATCTACCAAACTTTATGAAATTCGGTCCATAAGTTTTTGAGTTAGAGTGGATACATACATTGCACAGACACACAGACAGGCAGACACACACACAGACGTCACGCTAAAAAGAGTTTTTTCGTATTCTAGAGGTCTCGAAGCGTGTAGATCCGTCGAAAACTCGAGTTGCGCTTTTCGACATGATTCCAATACTTTCCCTATACATTACCATGTATTGCAGGGAAAGTAAACAATCTGATGTGAGCAGCACATGACTTTCCCTGCAGACTTATATTAACGTTCTTTTTATTTTAATTAAATTTATTTCACTTTTATTCAATTTTTGTTCTCATTCGGTAACCGGGCTTATTTTCAAAGGTGGCGTAGGGAAAGTACGAAAAACTAAAATATCTCGAGAACGGCTAGTCCTAGTATAATGGAGTTAGTCTTATTCTTTTCGTCATTAAAAATTACGTATTAAACGGGCAATTAATGGATATATCTGAGTATACCTAGTTCTTTAGTTTAGATTTTGACGATTTTTGCGGGCCATTTTGCAAAAAAAGGCAGGTTATTTTTTTTCGAATCATACCAAAATCTAATCAGCACCAGGGTAACCCACAAGTGACTTATCCACCGAATTTTGTGAAATTCGGTCCATTAGTTTTTCAGTTAGAGTGGATACAAGATTTTTCGGGCCATTTCGCCAAAAAAGGCGGGTTCTTTTATCCCGAATCATACCCAAAACTAATCAGTACCAGCCCCGCCCACAAGTGATTTACCTACAAAATTTTGTGAAATTCGGTGTATTAGTTTTTTAGTTAGAGAGGATACAATATCTGCACAGACAGACAGACACACAGACAGACAGACAGACAGACACACAGACACACACACAGACGTCACGCTAAAAATGTTTTTTTCGTATTCTAGAGGTCTTGAAACGTGTAGATCCGTCGAAAACTCGAGTTGCGATTTTCGACATGATTCCAATACTTTCCCTATACATTACCATGTATTGCAGGGAAAGTAAAAAGAGTATCAATATAAAACACAAATTGGGTTCAATATACATAAAAGAAATTAAAAAGAAATATTCCATTTTTTATATGAAACAAAATGACAAAATAAGATTTTTAAAGCATTTTACCTTAACTTTGGGGCTTTCATTATGAGTATATAAACAGTTTACAAGCCATTTTTAAATACAAAGATAGCATTTAATTGAAAAATAACAGAATTGTTTGTGTGATGACTAAATAAAAAAAGTAAATTTATGCATAAAAAGTAAAATTGCAATAGCATAGACCATTAACTTTCCATAATTACTGGTTAAAAACTAATAAAGTTGAATGTTAAATCGATAATAAGCAGCGAAATTCACATTTACCTGACATTAGAGTCCGTGATAAACGCTTTTAAAATGTAAAACTTTATAAAAATGTATCTACGTGGTTCATAGTCAGTTTAAAATAAATTTAACAGCAAACAAAGTGGTTTACCCCATTTCTGATAGATGGCAGCACAAGGAAGATGAAAATACAGAACATGTCCACTTTACCTACTGCTCTCCTACTTGTAAGCTGAAATTGAATACATCTCAATAGGCATACTCTTCAAAACACTTAAAAGCTATAAATAACTCAAATGTAAAATAATGACAAAATCAATGAAGAATGTATACGATAATTTAGGAAATACTTGGATTTTCCTTTTCAGTGTGAACAATCCTAGAGGTGAACGCCAAATGAGGGCTAAACCATGACATTTTTGCAAAATAGATAAGCAAAAGAATTCAATAGGGTAGAGCTAATGGTATGAAGGATGAGAGACATAATGCGGAAAAGCCATTAAAATGAAGAAAATGTAAACCTTAAGTGCAATACATAGAAAGAATGAAAACAGAACAATAAAAAATGATAATAATTGAACGTAGTCATGCCATAACAACAAGAAAATATATTTTCAGAACACCTTATTCTCCAGAATGATTACATTACTTCGTTTAATTATTATGCTCTTTTTACTGTTCTATTCTCCTTCTTTCATATATTGACATTTTCACGTACTTCACAATGTAACGTCACAGAGGTTTGCATCGTCATGTCAGACATATCAAAAGTCAGAGTGGTAATGGGTAAAGTCGTGATATCATTATCAGACACGATAAAAATATGAATATGTGCCATCGACTAAAGTATATTGAGAAATTGCACTGAATATTGTAAAAAATCTGATGTGGGCAACACATGACTTTCCTTATATAATGTAATGAATTTACTACTTTTACAGTAAAAAAACAGGTTTTTCGTATAGTATATACGAATATTCTTTCCAAGACATTGAATTTTCGACAATTAGTCGTCATTTTCATTGATTTAGCGTCATTTTTATCCATTTGGCGAGATTTTCGTTAATTTGGCAACATTTCAAAAAGTCGCCAAGTTGGCGACATTCCGCCAAATTCGTCGCCAAAATCTCGCCAAGCGTTATGCACTAAGAAATAAGTTATTCTTACAGCCGATAAATGACTATTGGCGTCCAAATACAAAAGTGTTACTCAGAGTATCTTTTTTCATGAATGGAACGAGCTAGATTCACGAGAATGATGTCACCCAATTTATCGCATGGTATTACATATGAAAAGTGAAAATGTTTATCAATAGGAATTTTTTTTTTTATTTTATATGACTTTTTGATATTTTTTTTTAAAAATGCACAATATCTCAAAAACGGCTCGTGTTACCGTTCTAAAATTTATGTCAATCGTTTTCTAATGAAAAATTACATAAGAAATGTCTATTTGCGTAACTTTATTAGTGGTTTTGATTTTTTGACGATTTTTCAAAATTTCATTCGAAAATCTAGGGGGGTTCTGAACATTCGATTGCGTATAAAAACAATAGGCTTCCAGTGTTTACGGATTGTGAGTTTTATACCAAATTTGGTTCAAATCGGTCCATTCGTTCGTCAGTTATCGTCTCCACAGACCCACTGACACACACACACACATACTTTCACACACACACACAGACATCACTTCAAAAATGTTTGATTCGTGATCAGGGATACTTGAAACGTGCTCTCCCGTCGAAAACTCGAATTCGAATTTTCGACCCCGTCACAATACTTTCCTTATACATTATGTATATAAGGAAAGTAACAATGTACCGCAAAATAATTTATAACAATTGTATCCTTCTAAAAAAAACTCAATTGTACTAGCATAGGCTTCAAACAGCTAGGAAATTGTACTCTAACCTGTGACGGCAGAGCGATCTTTTCTTCCAACAGAGCTAGATTTAAAAATTGTGACGTCGTGTGTAAATGGTCAATAGCACATAAAGTTCATATTTCCTGCATTTTATTGAAATTTCTCATTTTGTTTCTCTTTCGTCGCACTAAGTGGCGCTACTGTGCTGTGTCCTTTTGTTCAGATATTTTGCCACATTGACATGAAGTTTAAGTATTTTCAAAATGATCGTCTGCATTCTATATTTATTTGCGCATTACATTACGTTGCGTTTCGGTTATTATGCGTAAAGTCACTTAAAGTTACTTATGCGTAAAGTCACGTCCTGTATTTACGTAAAAAATATTTCATCGAAAAATTTTGGTTTCAAATATTTCCGCAGGAGTCAATTTGGCACTGCGAGCACTAAAATTAAATACAGAACATTCCTATGGGAGGGAAGAAATCTTTTATATCTGATGAGCTTAATACCTAGTGTCTAAATATCTATTGAGACTAATATTCTTAGCTCAAAATCCTTTAGAACTGAATCCACCTACCATCTGACCCAACGACTGAACTATAAATCCATTTAAATAGAGTTTTCCACATATTTTCAAACTACATTATGGATATAACCTACGCATGTGGCATCGACGATATCTTTACGAGACATTTACTAGATTGACGGTGCGTAGTATAAATTCAAATAACTTCGAAGATATCGCCAAGTATAAATTTCCCTCTTCACTACTGTCACACACAAATCTCTATTTTGAGTGTACGATTTAGGGTAAAGTTTTAAATCGAAAAATTGCAGACAATTTTCAGAAAAATTCTTCAGAATATTGGGGTAAATAGTATTTCTGGAATATACAAGAAAATCCTTAACCACATTAATGACTTGTAAAGAAACGCCCATGAGTGTACGCGTTAGGTTTATCTATAGTAAAGTTACCTTGTCTGATCCGAAAGTAAGTAGTTGCGGAGAATTTGAAAAGTTAGGCCAACGAACACGGCCGCCAATTCAGATACATGCAAAAGACTAATTGCAAAGCTGTAGGGCATTATCAAATTGGGACGATTCGTCACAAGGAACAAACAAAACGCGTATATGAAAGGCAATATATACCTGTTAAAAAGTTGTATCATGAGGGTTTCTAACACGGCGACGCCTGCAATGCTTGCCAAAGTACCCTATTTAAAGTAATATTCTTTCTGGAATTCAAATGTGCACACTCTCTGGCGATGGGCATTTTAAACAGATTTAGTACTTGGTTTATGTTTGTGAGAGATTTATTATTGTATCATTCCTGATTAGGACAGCCATATTCAAATTACGGCAAACAGATGCCTTATGTTACAGTTTTATTGACTATTCCCACTCATTAAATAATGCTCTATAACTTTATAATAGACTTTTCTCGTCTATGACGATTTATCGCTAAGTTTGCTATCCTAGTATTTTAAATAATCCGCTAGGGGGCGCTTAAATAATTTTTATTCGTTTATGCATTGTCTTTCTACTATGGATAGGCCTAGTCTCCACAATCACGAACCTTCCCTTACAGAGTTATTGGCATGCTTAAGGACATTTCTGGGACATTTATTTATTTTTGATATTTTTTTTTTTTTAAATAGAGATGTTTGTCGATAATGGAACGACATATTTTAAAATGCAATTTTAATCTCCCCTCCTTCTAAGAGGAGAGATTAATCTTTTAGGAGAGGGTTTTCATGGATTGTGTACTTTGAATTATTAAATTTTAAAGAAAAAAAATATGGGTTTCATCTGTGTGGGTGCGAATTTGCACATGAATGTCAATTTTAATATCATCTCCTTAAGAGGGGAGATTAATCTTTTAGGAGGGATCATTCATGGATTATGTACTTTAAATTATAAAGTTTAAAGAAAACAAAAAAGATCACTCATGCATACAACATTGATTATGAAACACTTTCCAACTTCAATGCAATTTTATTTTAACATCTCTAAAATGCGATACATTCCTCGGTAATATTTTAAAAATTAACACAATACTACATTATTTTATTAAATTTGAAAACTTAAAATTTCATCGAAACAAATGAACTTCATTCAAATGACGGCATTGAAATATAAATTGCCAAGTTTAAACACCTCTAAAATGCAATACATTTCTCGGAAATATTTTTAAAATTATCACTATATTACAATAATTTATTATAATTGAAAACTTCATCGAAAACAACTGAAATTTATTCAAATGACGTCATCGAAATATAACACGTCTGGCTCTCTCTATAAAAGCTGCATTTAATTCATTAACATTTTTCGATTCATTCATTCATCACAATACTATAATAGTTTATTTTATTTAGAAACTTAAGACCATAGAGGTACAAGTAATTAAACTCTATGCTTAAAACTTCATCGAAAAAATCGTCCTTCTCCCTGTAAAATCAATGAATATTTCATTCATATCAGCTATATTGCAGACTCCATAAGTTAAATAATTTTGCGTTAAAGAAACGCAGCAATTCTTATACAACGCATTCTACATATTTTGGTGTTTGCATATTCCATAAGTAAAAAATAGGCTTCGTTGTAGAAATAATCAAATTTGGATGATCATTTAAACTCAAATATATTGTAATTGCGTTGTTTCAGTATGTGGATGCAGAGAATTTAAGCAAAAATAAAGCGGTTTTAGGACGGACACAACACTAAATATAAATTAAAAAGAACTTTAAAAATCACGATTTTAACACAAGATGGATGCCATATTTTATTTTGAAGTGGGTCACGTGATCTCTTTATATAATGGTCACGTGATCGCTTCATATAAAAGGTGACATTATTATTTTAATTTTTATTAACACTTTACAACATAGTTGAAAAGTGTTTATGACTTTGTTCATTCATTCTGTCTGTCTGTCTGTCTGTCTGTCTGTCTGTCTGTCTGTCTGTCCGTTAGCACGATAACTGCCGTAAAAATGACTTTATCAAAATGAAATTTTAGTATGCTTTTCAGACGGTCTGTGGGACCTATGGGAATATAAATAAATAATATCACCCAATTAGTTTTTTATTGAATCCGGGTTGAAGAAATGAAATACATTGATCCCTATGGGACCTAATTTTTCAAATATTTTTTAAGCAAATTTAAAATTCACAAATTGCTTCGAAATTTTTAAGAAATATTCACATTATCCCATAAAATATATAAAAAAAATTTCAGTAAAATATATTAAGTAGTTTTTTGATTAAAATTTATTTAATATAGAGAAAAAAACAAATTCAATTAAATTCTGACTTTTGGAATATACTCCAGAAAGAAAAAGGAGATATATTATATAATAAATATCTTTCCAAGAGTTTAATCATTTTGTATATAAGAGAGGCTTCACATTTTAAAATAAATTTGGTAGATAACAATTTTTCAATTTTTTTTTTAATTTTACATAACTCTTCATGATATAGTACTTATTTGATGGCATTTTTAATGCACTTTCCTACGTCCTAGAGAGTTAAAATTTGGTACCCAGCTTAAATTTGTTAAACATTTTATTCTACAAAAATTTGGTGTATCTTTAAATATAGATCATATATTTTTTTCGAAATGGTTTGCAAATAATCCCAGTTCACTTCTATAAATCATTGTTGTAATATTGTTAAAAATTCTGATGTAGGCAGCACATGTCTTTCGCTGCAGACTCATATTCACGTTCTCTTTATTTCTTCAATAATAATTTGAGTTTATCTGCATAAAATAACAGCCATAAGTATTTTAAATGACATTGAATTTGCACGTTAAACTTAAATTTTGTTCTCATTTGATACCTGGACTTATTGTCAAAGGTGGCTTAGCGAAAACGCGAAAAAACTAGAATATCTCAAGAACGGCTAGTCTTAGATTAATGGGGTTAGTCTTATTCTTTTTGTTGTCAAAAATCACGTATGAAATAAGAATTTAATTGATATAATTGCGCACATGTAGTCTTTTATTTTTATATATAACGATTTTTGCGGCCATTTCGCAAAGATAGCCCGTTCCTTTTTCCCGAATCGTACTAGAATAACCTATACAAAAGATTTATATACCAAATTTTGTTAAATTTGGTATACAAATCACTTGTAGGTTATTGAAATATTATACACTAAATTTTGTTAAATTTGTTCCATTAGTTTTTAGCTAGAGTGGATAAAGGCAATTTCTGCCGGCCATTTCGCAAAGAAGGCAGATTCTTTTGTTACGAATCGTACTATAATCTAATGAACATCAGAATTTCCCACACAAAGCATACCTACCAAATTTTATGAAATTCGGTCCATTAGTTTTTCAATTAGAGTGGATGTAATATCCTCACAGACACATAGAAATCATACACAGATACACCCTTACACACACAGACGTCTTCCTAAAAGTAGTTTTTTTGAGTTCTAGAAGTCCCAAAACGTGTAGATCCTTCGAAAATTCGAGTTCCGATCTTCGGCACTATTCATATGCTTTGAATACATACACACACACACACATATATTATCTGTGTATCTGTGTATTATCTATGTATCTAAATTCCGTGCCTATGCAATTACAATAGTTGTGATTTTAAATGATCCCTAAATTTTATTATTTCTTCAACAAAGCCTAATTTTAACTTATGCAGATTGCAAATATCTCAAGCGATTGTAAGGTGAGTTACATAAGAATTGCTGAATTTTTTTCACACAAAATTATTTAGCTCTGGAGTCTGGAATACAAGTTATATGAATGAAATATTCATTGATTTTGCATAGAGAATCAGATGATTTATATTTCGATACAGATTTAAATAATTAAGTATAATAAATTACTGTAGTACTGTGATAATGTAAAAGATATCACCAATGAATGTATCAAATTTTAGAAATTTTTAAATGATATTGCATTTCAGTTGGAAAGGGTTTCATAATCAATGCTTAAGCATGATTGATTTTTCTTGTTTAATAAACTACTGAATATATTTTGCTGACATTTTTTTTATAAATTTTGCGGGATAATTTGAATATTTTCCAAAGCTTTCGAAGCAATTTGTGAATTTTAAATCCGCTTAAAAAAAGTTTGAAAAATTAGGTCCCATAGGGTTCAATGTATTTCATTTTTTCAACCCGGGTTTAATCCAAAACTAATTGGGGGATATTATTAATTTATATTCCCATTGGTCCCACAGACCATCTGAACAACATACTAAAATTTCATTTTGATAAAGTCATTTTTACGGCAGTTATCATGCTAACGGACAGACAGACAGACAGACAGAATGAATGAATGAACAAAGTCATAAACACTTTTCAACTTCGTTGTAAAGTATTAATAAAAATATGGGATTCATCTGTGTGGGAGCGATTCTGCGCATGAATGTCAATTTTAATATTTTCTCCTTCAAAGAGGGGAAATTAATCTTTTAGGAGGGGGTATTTATGGATTATGTACTTTGAGTTAATAAAGTTTAAAAAAAAAATAAGGAGTTCATCTGTGCGGGAGTGATTCTGCGCATGAATGTCAATTTTAATATTCTCTTCTTCTAAGAGGGGAGATTAATTCTTTTAGGAGGGGGTATTTATGGATTATGTACTTTGAATTATTAAAGTTTAAAGAAAAAAAATGTGGAGTTCATCTGTGCGGGAGTGATTCTACGCATGAATGTCAATTTTGATATTCTCTTCTTCTAAGAAGGGAGATTAATTCTTTTAGGAGGGGGTATTTATGGATTATGTACTTTGAATTATTAAAGTTTAAAAAATTATATATGGAGTTCATCTGTGTGGGAGTGATTCTGCGCATGAATGTCAATTTTAATATTTTCTCCTTCAAAGAGGGGAAATTAATCTTTTAGGAGGGGGTATTAATGATTATGTACTTTGAATTATTAAAGTTTGAAGAAAAAAAATATGGAGTTCATCTGTGTGGGAGTGATTCTGCTCATGAATGTCAGTTTTAATATTTTCTCCTTCAAAGAGGGGAAGTTAATTTTTAAGGAGGGGGTATTTATGGATTATGTACTTTGAATTATTAAAGTTTGAAAAAAAATTATGGAGTTCATCTGTTTGGGTGCGATTCAGCTCATGAATGTCAGCTGAATGTGGAAATTTTAACTCAATATCAAATGCACATATCTCTATAAAATTTTATATTTAGATAGATTATATGAATGTAAATAGGGTAGATAAGTATTATTCTTGATTGAAAGAATGCTTAGAAACTACTTTAAAATTTTTATATCATTGACAACGACGCAAAATCCAATTTATACAAATAATGATAATTTCCACTTTTCTCCCTCATTTAACATCAATTTATTTAAAAGAACATGATCTAACGGCTTGACAAAGCTGTTGCTTCCTTAAAATAAAATATTTTAAAGCGTTTCACAGACAAATACACACACATACACAGAGAGAGAGAGAGACGTCAAGCTAAAAATAATATTTTCGGAATATATAGGTTGCGATTTTCGACACGATTCCAATACTTTTCCTATATATTACCATGTGTTGTAGGGAACGTAATAATAGTGTTATTAAATAATTAATGCAGTTATAGAATAGCTATATCTATAAAATATGAAAAACATGATTGTCCTCAATAATATTTTTTCTAAAAAAATTTCGATATATTTTTGACATTGCCTAAAATGTGGTCATGTAAAATATCTCATTATGGGCAGCACTTGACTTTCCATACAGACTCAAACCCATTTTTTTTTATTTCTTTTAATGTTTTATTAAATTAAGCTTATTTGCACTAAATATTACGAATAATTGCTTGCAATGTCATTGAATTTTCACTTTTAATTCATTTTCGTTTTAATTTGGTAACTGGACGTAATTTCGAAGGCGGGGTAGCAAAAATGCGAAAAACAAAAATATTTCGAGAACGACTAATTCTGGAGTAATGGGTTTATCTTATTCTTTTCATCGTCGAAAATTACGTATAAAACATCCGTTCAATTAATACATTTGAGCATGCATAATCTTTCATTTAAAGTTTTGACGATTTTTGCAGACTATTTCACCAAAAAACGGCAGGTTATTTTCCCCCGAATTGTACCAAAATCTAACAGCACCAAAATAACCTACAAGTGACTTATCTATACATATTTATGATATTTGGTCAATTAGTTTCTGAGTTAGAGTTATTACATGGAACACACATAGATACAGGCAATTTTTCCGAGTCATTTCACAAAAAAGGGTGGGGTATTTTATCTCGAATCGTACCAAAAACTAATCAGGACCAGGGTCATACATAAGTGGCTTACCAAATTCTATGAAATTTGGTCCATTAGTTTTTGAGTTAGAGTGGATACATACATTGCACAGACAGACAGATAGATACACAAACAGACGCACACTCACACACAGACGTTGCGCTAAAAATAGTTTTTCATGTCTTAGAGGTCCCAAAACGTGTAGATCTGCCGAAAACTCGAAATATGATTTTCGACATAGTTCCAGTACTTTCTCTATACATTACCATGTATTGAAAGAAAAGTAAAAATTTCTATTTCGGGAAAAGGGGGGTGGGACTTGTTATATTTTCTTTTATGAGGATGTTTGCCGAATCCTACAATTATCTTTGACTCTCAAAGAAACAATTTTCTGCATTCATGAGGGCAATTATTAGCCTCAGTTAATTAATCGATTCCCCAGAGTAAAATTAATCATTTTATGAAAAGAGTTTTCTTGTGACTTATGCTTTTCTTGTGACTTTGCTAGACTTCATTAGCTGCATCATGTGCATATAGTTGTGTGTATCAGCTTTTTTTTTCGCCTTTAGTGAATGTATCATTTAACCTTAAGTTTCAAGATTTATAGGTGTAGAAATCTAGTTTTGATGACTCTCCAGTCTAGTTTCCACAGTTTCAGAAATCCACATAGATATCAGCAACAATTCAGATAAAATTACTTAATATTACCCCCGACTTAACAACAGAGATGTTCTTGGGACCTATTGAAAGCATTATATACTGGACCTTGGAATCTATACTGACATTTTTTTACGCTAATCTTTTTCGTTTGTACAGAGTGTTTTGTTCATACAATATGGCTCATATTTGACAATAAATTTATCAGAAACGATATCGTGGTAAAAATATTTTTAATTGAAATTATTGAATTTTCCATTTCTTCAGCAGAATTACGAAAAGTGTTTATGACTTTGTTCATTCTGCCTGTTTGTCTGTCTGTCAGTTCGCACGATAACTGCCGTAAAAATGACTTTATCAAAATGAAATTTTAGTAAGATGTCGAGACGGTCTGTGGAACATATGGGAATATAAATGAATAATATCACCCAATTGGTTTTGGATTGAACCTGGGTTGAAAAAGTGAAATACATTGAACCCATTAGACCTAATTTTTCAAACATTTTTTAAGCGAAGTTAAAAAAGCTTCGAAAATGTTAAAAAATATTCAAATTACCCCATAAATATATATTAAAAAAATCAGCAAAATGTATCGGTTCAAAAAATGCATCGGTAAAAATATCAGCATGGTCGGTAGTTTTTAAAATAAAAATTAAAATATTAATTACACTCATATTATATGAAGAGATCACACGACCCACTTCAAAATAAAATATGGCATCTATCTTTTTTCCCAGTGTAAAAATCGTGATTGTTCTTCTTCTTCGACCCAGATAGTCCGACCAACCAGAAAGGTATAAGGTATCTGTTTGGACGACCGAGAAGTGCCATCCAATTTAGACCGGAACCCAGTGGGGGAGGCATCCATAGGGACCGTACCCTCCTTCCCCTACCACCAACCTCTCCGAAGGACTTGCGGATCCACTTTGTTAACGTGACATGTTTAACCACATGTTTAACGTGATCGTACTCCAGTTGAACACTGCTACAGTTTTGGCAGTCGAACCGGGGCCGCCCGAGTGCAATTCCCACGTGCTAATCACTGGGCTGTCGCGCCCTCAAATCGAGATTTTTAAAGTTCTTTTAAGTTTATATTTAGTGTTGCATTCGTTATAAAACCTCTTTATTTTTGCGTATTTTCTGTGTATCTATATTCCGTGTTAACGCAATTACAATATTTTGAATTTAAATGATCATCAAACTTTGATTATTTCTACAACGAAGCCTAATTTTTATGGATGCTGAATGCAAACAAGTGATTGTAAGATAAGTTGTATAAGAATTGCTGATTTTTTTTCACTTAAAATTATTTAGCTCTGGAGAGTGGAACAAAAGTGATATAAATAAAACACTAATTGCTTTTACATAGAGAGCCAGACGATTTATATTTCTATGACGTCATTTGAATAAAGTTCATTTTTGTCGATAAAATTTTAAGTTTCCAAATATAATAAATTATTTTAGTACTATGATAATTTAAAATACATCAGCGCTGAATGTATTGCATTTTAGAGATGTTTAAATAAAATTGCATTTCAGTTGGAAAGTGTTTTATAATCAATGCTTTATGCATGATTGATCTTTCTTGTATTTATTTATTAATTTTTGCTGAGGTTTGTTCAACAGACGATCTTCGTCGAATTTCTGAACTCTGTGATATGAATTTCAGGAATGAAGCTGGAATTTTCAAGAACGCATATAATTCTGGCTTTTCTTTAACAGTCTACCGAAATTATCAAAGTAACTAAAAAAAATGTGCAAAGGTTGTAGAATGTTTTACTGCGTTGGAAAGTGAGTGCACGTTTGAAAAACGTGGAACATTTTTTATTTCATGGGCATTCTTCTACACCAGTTTTAAATAAAACATTTTTTTTTACTTTCCTTGTATACATAATGTATAAGGAAAGTATTGTGACGGGGTCGAAAATTCGAATTCGAGTTTTCGACGAGAGAGCACGTTTCAAGCATCCCTGATCACGAATCGAACATTTTTGAAGTGATGTCTGTGTGTGTGTGTGAAAGTATGTGTGTGTGTGTGTGTCAGTGAGTCCGTGGAGATGATACCTCACCAACGAATGGAGCGATTGGAATGAAATTTGGCACAAAAATCACAATCCGTGAATACTGGAAGCCTATTGTTTTAAAACACAATCGAATGTTCAGAACTTCCCTAAATTTTCGAGTGAAATTTTGAAAAATCATCAAAAAATCAAAACCTTTAATAAAGTTACGTAAATAGACATTTCTTATGTAATTTTTCCTTAGAAAACGATTGACATAAATTTTAGAATGGTAGCATGAACCTTTCTCGAGATATTGCACATTTTTCAAATACATTTATCAAAAAATCCCATAAATTAAAAAAAAATATTAACTGTTAAGAAACATGTTCACTTTTCATATGTAATATCATCCGATAAATTGGGTGACATCATTCTCGTGTATCTAACTCTCATTCCATTCACGAGAAAAGATACTTTGAGTAATACTTTTGTATTTGAACGCCAATAGCCATTTATCCGCTGTAAGAATAACTTATTTCTCCGCCCATAATGCTTGGCGATATTTTGGCGAGGAATTTAGCGGAATGTCGCCAACTTGGCGTCATTTTTAAATGTTGCCATGTTAACGAAAATCTCACCAAATGGATAAAAATGACGCTAAATCAAGAAAATGATGACTAATTGAAGAAAATTCAATATCTAGGAAAGAATATAAGTATCTACTATAAGAATAACATTTTATTTAACTGTAAAAGTAGTAAATTCATTGCATTATATAAAGAAAGTCATGTGCTGCCCACATCAGATTGTATTGATTCATTGAAATTGTAAGTATGCAAATCTTCATGACCTTTTCGATATTAGGTCCTTTCCAGAGCGGGGCTTGATGGACCCAATCAGTCACGACCAATCCTACGTAGCATGTACCATACAGCAAAATCACAGAAACGGCTTGCTGTCACGGATACATTAAATACGATATAGGGGTTCAATTGGCATTCTTTAACAAAGGGGATGCTTCCATATCAATATATTGATCATATTAATTATCCCGTAACCAGTTATCAATAAACCACCATTGTCTAAATAACTATCACTTATTCAGGACTCACACATATGTGGTATTTTAATAGAAATCAGCTATTTTCTGTACTATACAGTTATTATGATAGAAAAATAGGAAAAGCAATAAAATGTATTCCCATTCTACGTGAGTGCGCTCCTAAGATGCTAAGCAAAGTATTCGAAAATAAAGTTGATCTTCCAAAACAGTCCATGAAAATGTAACACGGGTGGGGCTGGCGGAAGTGGTACACGTTGGTAATATAAATACCTGATTAATTCAAAACAAATAAATACATTAATTAAATAATTTTTAATTCGATCTTGATGGCTATAACGTTAATATAAATATTTACATGTAATATTAACTTGATAAGATTATAAAATTGCTAATATACATTTTTAACGGCAATTTTCAATTGCTAGGATTAGCTGTGAGATGGAAGAGCTAAGGAAGCATGTTCAAAATTTTCAATTTTCAACATTTATTTTATTTAAATTTGTGAACATCTATGGATGAACATCGTATACGGTATGAACATCGTAAAATGTAATCCGTCCTAAACTAATGCACCGCAAATTAGCAACCGCAACTAATTCAATCCACAGGGGATGGCATTATAATATTTTCTATCAAAAGTGATATTACCCTCTGCAATCTACCCCCCCCCCCTTAAAAAATAGCGAGTAACTCTGTCACTCATTATAGAGTGATGTAAGCCATCACTTCTTTCGCATATTTCAAATGGGAAGAGGTTGATGTGTGTTGTATGTGACGATGGTACCTAGAGAAAGGTTTTATATTTTTTGGCTTTTTAAAAAAATATTATTACTTTTTTACTTGTATTACGTCAACAACCCGATGACGAGAATATAAACCCTCTGTGGAAAATCCCGGAAAAGGCAAAGAACTCGAAGCTCTTAGAAAATCTGCAAAATTCGAGAAGTTTCTAGAACTCTCCAAAAGTTGCCAAATTGGCGATATGCCGCAACATTCGTTGCCAACGTCACGCAATCAGGATCTTCAAGGTATAACATCGGTTCGGTTTTTTGTTGCGTATTCGTAACAATATAATGTCACCTCTATTACAAACTTCCGTTTCATCCCTGCCACATTTATTTCATGATTTACTCCGTAACTTGAGCCCTAAAGTGTTCCACATCAAAAGTCATAGATAAGATATAAATCATTATAATACCACTAGATTTAAACAATAGAGGACATGAATACTTCTTTTCATCCTCTATTGATGAAACGGAATGAAACGGAAGGATGAAAGCAGGGGCCTCTATTGATGAAAAGGGAGCCTCTATTGATGAAAGCAGGCCTCTATTGATGAGCATCAATAGAGGCAGCAAGCCTCTATTGATGAAAGCAGGGATGAAACGGAAGTATTAATGTCACCTCCATTACATACTTCCGTTTCATCCCTGCCACATTTATTTCATGATTTATTCCGTAACTTGAGCCCTAAAGTGTTCCACGTCAAAAGTCATAGATAAGATATAAATCATTATAATACCACTAGATTTAAACAATAGAGGACATGAATACATGAGAACATCGATTGGAAATCTCTCTTCAAATATTTTTTTTTTGCGGAGCAATTTGGCAAAATACAGTTAATATGTGACTTGGAGCATTTACAGACTCGTTCCCAAATTCATTTTTCCTACTAGTTTATCTGCCGAAATTTATTTGTGTATTAACCTGATTTCTATCTCATTGGCGAAGAATTTAGATTCAGCCCGCAGCTTCTTCGTCCCTATAAGCGTAAGAGTAATTGCGTCTCAGTGTTCTGAACGACTTTTACGTGATTCTTAACCTCAAAGACGTTTACGAAAGAGTTACATGTGAGGCGTTTCCGGATGGGCCATCATACTTTTACGTTTGTTGTGTTTACGAAAATGTTCTCTAACTAGCCCGCAGCTAGCTGCTGATTTTTAAAATATATACATAATTGATTTCAATAACATTTTTAACACATTTTATGACTGTACGTAAGATTTTCATAAGAAACAATAGGCTTGACTGATCTTTGTATGGCATAATATTTTTTATGTGACACCTTAAGCCGCGAGGTGCAAATTAAATTATGAAAGAAGTGTGACGGGAATGAAACTGAAGTTTGTAACATGAGTGGCATCACATTGTCACAAATATCAAACAGTAAGCTATTGTTATACTTTAAAGGTCTGGGTCACTAGACTTTGGTGCCAAATTTGCTTTGGCCTTGGTGATCCATTTGGAGAAATACGTCAACTTGGCAACTTTTAGCGAGTTCTGCAAACTTCTCAAATTCTTCATATTAGCTAGGAACTTCACGAGTTACGTATTTTGTACGAACTTTCGATAGAGAACATATAAACCACAGAACATCGAAAGAGGTGAACCAGATATTAAGAAGAACATAAGCTAAGACAGTCATAAATAAACTAAATCAGGAGTTCAGCATGACTCATTTAACATAAATTGACGAACATCCAACATCAATCAATTAACTCCAGCATGTTTAACAGCAAAATGAATCCATTATCAACTACAAGTGTTTTATGAACTCCGTGCACCAGGCGCATAAAATCTAACAAGAAAGATCAATCATGCATAAAGCATTGATTATGAAACATTTTCCAACTTCAATGCAATTTTATTTAAACATCTCTAAAATGCGATAAATTCCTCGGTAATATTTTTAAAATTATCACAATACTACATGAATTTATTATATTTAAAAACTTAAAACTTCATCGAAAAAAATAAACTTCATTCAAATGACTGCATTGAAATAAATATTACCTGGTTTAAACATCTCTAAAATGCGATACATTTCTCGGTAATATTTTTAAAATTATCATAATACTACAATAATTTATTATATTTGAAAACTTCATCGAAAACAAATGAAATTTATTCAAATGGCGTCATCGAAATATAACACGCCTGGTTCTCTCTATAAAAGCAACATTTCATTCATTACAATACTATAATAATTTATTTTATTTAAAAACTTAAGACCATGGAGGTACAAGTAATTAAACTGTATGCTTAAAACTTCATCGACGAAATCGCTTACTTCTCTGTGTAAAATCAATGAATATTTCATTCATATCAGCTATATTGCAGACTCCATGAGCTAAATAATTTTGCGTTAAAGAAATGCAGCAATTCTTATACAACTCATTCTACATCTTTTAGTATTTACATTCTCCATAAGTGAAAATTAGGCTTCGTTGTAGAAATAATCAAAGTTGGATGATCATTTAAACTCAAATATATTGTAATTGCGTTGTTTCAGTATGTAGATGCACAGTATTTAAACAAAAATAAAGCAGTTTTAGGACGGATACAACACTAAATATGAATTAAAAAGAACCTTAAAAATCACGATTTTGACACAAGATGGATTCCATATTTTAATTTGAAGTGGGTCACGTGATCTCTTCATGTAATGGTCGCGTGAACTCTTCATATAAAATGTGTAATAATTATTTTAATTCTTATTTAAAAACTACTGAGTATATTTTGCTGAATTTTTTTTTATATATATTTTATGGGATAATTTGAATATTTCCTAAAACTTTCGAAGCAATTTGTAAATTTTAAATCCGCTTAAAAAATGTTTGAAGAATTAGGTCCCATAGGGTTTAATGTATTTCATTTTTTCAACCCAGGTTCAATCCAAAACTAATTGGGTGGTATTATTCATTTATATTCCCACAGATCCCACAGACCGTCTGAACAACATACTAAAATTTCATTTTGATAAAGTCATTTTTACGGCAGTTATCGTGCTCACGGACAGACAGACAGAATGAACAAAGTCATAAACACTTTCAAATATGTTGTAAAGTGTAAAAAAATAACAAAATCAATAAAAATGGCAATTACATATAAAACAACTGTCTAGAGTCCTAAAGAACATCGTACACTAATAGAAAAATAAAAGCATTAACACACAATAAGAGAAAGCCGGCAATTTACATATAAGTAGTACTACTAACCTAGTGTCTCAAAGAACATCGTGCACTAACACAACCAAGTGAAACTCGAAACAAGAAAGATCAATCATGCTTAAAGCATTGATTATGAAACACTTTCCAACTTTAATGCAATTTTATTTAAACATGTCTAAAATGCAATACATTCCTCAGTAATATTTTAAAACTTATCACAATACTACATTAATTTATTATATTTGAAAACTTAAACCTTCATCGAAAAAAAAAGAACTTCATTCAAATGACGGCATTGAAATATAAATTGCCTGGTTTAAACATCTCTAAAATGTGATACATTCCTCGGTAACAATTTTAGAATTATCATAATACTACGATAATTTATTATATTTGAAAACTTCAACGAAAACAACTGAAATTCATTCAAATGACGTCATAGAAAAAATAACATGCCTGGCTCTCTCTATAAAAGCAGTATTTCATTCATAAATAATTTCCCATTCATGTCATTCATCACAATACTATAATAATTTATTTTATTTAAAATTTAAGACCATGGAGCTACAAGTAATCAAACTCAATGCTTAAAACTTCATTGAAAAAAATCGTCCATCTCTTTGTAAAATCAGTGAATATTTCATTCATATCAGCTATGCAGACTCCATGGACTAAATGATTTTGTGTTAAAGAAATACAGCAATTCTAATTCAACTCATTCTACGTATTTCGCTGTTTACATTTTACATAGGTAAAAAATAGGCTTCGTTGTAGAAATAATCAAATTTGGATGAGAATTTAAACTCGAATATATTGTAATTGAGTTGTTTCAGTATGTAGATGCACAGAATTTAAGCAAAAATAAAGTAGTTTTAGGACGGATACAACACTCAATATGAATTAAAAAAAACTTTAAAAATCACGATTTTGAGGCAAGATGGATGCCATATATCATTTTGAAGTGGGTCACGTGATATTTTCATATCATGGTCAAGTGATCGTTTCATATAAGAGGTGTTATTATTATTTTAATTTTTATTTAAAAAACTATTGAATATATTTCGCTGAATTTTTTTTATATGATTTATGGAACAATTTTAATTTTACCTAAAATTTTCGAAGCAATTTGTGAATTTTAAATCCGTTTAAAAGATGTTTGAAAAATTAGGTCCCATAGGGCTCAATGTATTTCATTTTTTCAACCCGGGTTCAATCCAAAACTAATTGGGTGATATTATTCATTTATATTCCCATAGGTCCTACAGACTGTCTGAACAACATACTAAAATTTCATTTTGATTAAGTCATTTTTACGGCAGTTATCGTGCTAACGGACAGACAGACAGACAGACAGACAGAATAAACAAAGTCATAAGCACTTTTCAACTTTGTTATAAAGTGTTAAAAATTAAACTAGTGCTTAAGAGAAATCGAACGTTAAATAGTGACATAAGTAAGTCGTAGGATGCATAATTTGCTTACACCTAATTGAGAAATCTTCGTAACAGATTCAACTAGTAAACTTATTAAACGTTTTAAACAAACTCAAACAAATCAAACTTATACGAAACCTCTAAAGCTGAAAATGTATTTTAGTTTCAATCATTAAAATCTTGCATTCATTAAAAAAAACGTCATCGAAAATGAATTTGAAATTCTCAACATTCAATTTCTATACCAGAAACCATTAATTCAATTCTATTTAAAAGATTCATCAAAGATATTTGCGCTAAGCACTTGAGTTAAGCTGAGAAAGACAGAAAAAGAAGATGCCAAAAATTCAATTACAGCTGAAATCGCTAAGGGAAGTGGTTTAATCAGAAATTAATTTATCAATTCATCGGTGTAATTGTGTTAGAACTAATCTTATTAAGATGGAATATTAAACTGTTTCAGATTAAAAGAATAGTTAAATGATTATTGCATGTTTGAAAAAGGAAGTTCCCTTGAAAATCATTGCGAAAATTTCTGGACGTCAAATTTAAGAATCTGACGAAGAGGAAAAAAGTTCTTCTGCACATTCTTCTGTACATTCTTCTAATTTCTCATACAGGAAAGACAGAGGAAAACACATATATACAGAGTTCCGAAAACAGTCCTTACTTTGCGAGGAAAAGTCTATGAGTGTAGTTAGGTTTATATATAGTAATAGGAATATGTCCAATTGAATAAAAGTGATTGCAGAGTCCCTGCCGGTGAAATTAAGAAGTTAGATAATGAAAATGGCAACAAAGCAATGTAGAGGGTAAAACCAATTAAAACGTTGTGGATCATTGTTTAATTATTAGGGCAGGAATATACGAAACGCAGAGGCTCTTACTTGAAAAATTATTGGGGGTTCCGGATAATTGGTTAAATTTTTAATTGGTTTCATCCTCTACATCGCTTTGTTGCCATGTTCATTATCTTAAATTAATAATTTCACCGCAAGGGGCGCTGCAATCACTTTTATTCAATGGGACATATTCCTATTACTATATATAAACCAAACTACACTCATAGACTTTTGTCTGAAATGCTTAAGTGAAGCATTTTATAGTTAAATGCAGAAAAATATTTATTTTCTCCAGATAATTATTTATTTCATTTATTTTGCTTTTGTAGGCGCATTATTATTATATACCATATGCAGATACTGTGAATTTCAAACTGAATTATCTTTATAAAAGTAACAAAAAATGTAAAATTTACTTTTAAATATTGTTAAAAATGGCAAAAAAAAATATCTTTAAATCATTTTTTAGTTAAAATCGTGTATTCATAATGCATTGAACAGTCTGAGGGTAAGTTTCTATACACACTTTATATATAGTAAACAGGGAATGAATAATGAAACAAACAGGGAATGAATTGATAACAAAATTTATGCATATATGCGCACAATTTCCACACTAAATACGTACAGAAATATT
Source organism: Amaurobius ferox (assembly GCA_951213105.1). Taxonomy (NCBI): domain Eukaryota; kingdom Metazoa; phylum Arthropoda; class Arachnida; order Araneae; family Amaurobiidae; genus Amaurobius; species Amaurobius ferox. Next base: position 77,574,393 of record OX578140.1, on the reverse strand, counting down.
AGGGGTTCGAGGAACCCACAACAAAATTATTGTGGGTTCTGAAAGTGTGCCGCTGACGAAACACATGTATGTAGAAAACAATAAATCTCACTTCACTGATGTAGAAGACATTTATGTAGAAGACATGTTTGTTCACATATATGTAGAAGACAGTCAATCTCACTTCGGATGCCATCACTGATCGGTGCCATCATTCACTGATCGGATGCCATCAAGAGGCCACGTCAGTTTGCATATCTAGTTTCGCATGCTCTGCCATTTATTTCGTAGATGGGTACTACTACGTCATTGACATTTTTTGCATGCGGTCTTGAATCGCTCGGCAAACTTCAAAAATATCGTGGCGTGGTTGTGCAACTAGCAACTAAGTTAGTATGGCCGTTTTTTGCTGCTTTCCGTAAATATGTTTCATCTATTTCTGATGACAATTCCTACTAATTAGACAGTAATCAACGACTTTGTAATTAGATTTTATCATCCATCTCCCTTTGATGCCGAGTTTGTTATCCAGAACTTTAAATTTATCCTCTAGTAGCGATTCTGCAGTTGCATTAGAAATGTAACTGTGGTGCGCCTTTTAAAAAGAAACCTAAAGTTGAACTTTTAGCTTACTTATTATTAACATATAATATATAGCTTAACATGGCCGTAAAATCGTACATAGTGGAACTCATTATTATAGTACATTACGTTTTGTGTGCCCACTAATAACCCTCCAATTATTTCTCTTTCACGTGAGTTCTGTAAAAGAATATTAATTAATATAATACTAAATTGACTGCACCATTTTAACTTTAACAATAAAACATTTATTAATAACATAACATACTCAATTATTTAATTACAACAATTATTCTTATTATTAATTATTCTGGCAGAGAGACCATGAGAGACCAGTACTAATATAAATACTTAAAATGTGTCTGTGACCTGTGATTATTTGAGGAACACATACTTTCAAGGCTGTCTTGTCTTGGCCACCGGCAGGTACTTCGCCGATCATATTACTTGAATTAACTCGAAGTATTATTCTCCACACGTAATACGACGATCATATTGTACTGCTGGCTCGAACTCTCGTACATATGAATTTCTTGTAGTCATATCTGTATTCGCCAAGTCATACGTAAGTCATCTTCTCGCTATACCTTAAGCATTGTGCTATACGTCTGTTTCACCATCAAGTCATCGTATATCAAGTTATATGTATTTTCCTTTTACTGAGTATCATCATCGTTCTAGTCCTAATGTCGAACACGTATATTCTTAATCATCGTCGTTATCTTACCAAGTCATAGTGCTTCTATATTTATCGTCGTTCTCTGTGTCACAGGTTGTGGCTCTTTTGTCTCAGGACTGACACTCCCCCTTTGCTCTCATTTGCGGCCATTCAGTGTGACGTTACAAGCACTTTCTCCATTGGATAGCCTTTCCATCCAATGTCGTTACTTCACATTTTCTTAAGGGTTCGACCCCTCTTCTGTCTTGACACCCCTAAATTTGTGGTTTTATCTGACCTTTGGGTTCACGTGCTGTAAACCCTGGCGTCATTCAGACTGGAGGTATTGTCCGATGTTTCGGACACATAAATAATGGCATAAAACTGTATCACCAACAAATGTGAGATCTATTTCTGGTCTCACAGTAACAAGGAGAATTCACTTTCGATCTGTCAAACAAAAATTCCGGTCTTAACTGGCTTTGGTGACGTGAAAGATGCAAGTTTGCGTTTCTTTTTGTCTAGACAAAGCCGCGATTTTCGACCATGAGCGCATCCACGATTTCACGACTTGTCCTATAGCATAGTCCTATAGCACTTGTCCTATAGCTTTGAATTGTCCTATTGCATAGTGGTCCATGAGATTCTTTACATTGGTCCATTTGCTGTGAACTTACGATTTTAAGAGAGGTTAGATGTTTTTATGATGTGTTTAGGATAAGTTGTGAAAATTACTTCGTAGCGCCATATATTGATACTTTTTGAAAATCCCCATCAATCAATTATTATAGTTAAGCGTACCAGAAACAAAAATCTGATGTGGGCAACGAATGACTTTCCCTGCAAACTCATATTCACACTCTCTTTAATTCTTCAATTAAATCGAGTTTAATTGCAGAAAATAACACCCAACATTATTTTATATTACATTGGATTTGCACTTTTACTTCCATTTTCGTTTTCATTTGGTAACTGAATTTATTTTCAAACGGCATGGCGAACATGAGAAAAAAATAAAATATCTCAAGAACGGCTAGTCCTAGACAATGGGATTGGTCTTATGTCTTACTCTTTCGTCGTTAAAAATTACGTATCAAATAAGCATTTAATTGATATATTATTTGCGCATACGTAATCTTTTATTTTAGATTTTAAAATTTTTGCGGGCCATTTCGCAGAAAAAGGCAGGTTCTTTTTTTCCGAATATTACCAAATTCTAATCGGCAACAAGTTAACTCACAAGTGACTTATCCACCAAATTTTGTGAAATTTGGTCTATTAATTTTTTAGCTAGAATAGATACAGACATATTTTGAGGTCCATTTAGCAAAAAAGGGCAGGTTTTCTTTTTCCGAATTGTACCAAAGTCTAATCGGCACCAAGATACCCCACAAGTGACTTACCCACAAAATTTTATGAAATTCGGTCCATTAGTATTTGAGTTAGAGTGGATAAAATATCTGCACAGACAGACGCCATAGACACACAGACACACACACATACACACAGGCGCACACACATACACACAGAGACGCACACACACAGAGACGCCACACTAAAAATAGTGTTCTCGCGTTCCAGAAATCTAATCAGCACCAGACTATCTTACAAGTAACTTATCTACCAAATTTTGTGGAATTTAGTCAATTAGTATTTTAGCTAGAGCGGATACACGAAATTTTTGCGGGCCATTTCGTTAAAAAAGGCAGGTTGTTTGTTCTTTTCCGAATCGTACCAAAATCTAATCAGCACCAGAGTATCCCACAAGTAACTTATCTACCAAATTTTGTGAAATTTGGTCAATTAGTATTTTAGCTAGAGCGGATACACGAAATTTTTGGTGACCATTTCGTTAAAAAACGCAGGTTGTTTGTTCTTTTCCGAATCGTACCAAAATCTAATCAGCACCACAGTACCCACAAGTAACTTATCTACCAAATTTTGTGAAATTTGGCCAATTAATATTTTAGCTAGAGTGGATACATGAAATTTTTGCTGGTCATTTCGTAAAAAAAAAAGGCGGGTTCTGATTTTTCGAATTGTACCAAAAGCTAATCAGCACCAGGGTCACACTCAAGGGACTTATCTATCAAATTTTATGAAATTCGGTCCATTAGTTTTTGAGTTAGAATAGATACATACATTGCACAGACAGACACACACACAGATACACACACAGACGTTACGCTAAAAATAGTTTTCTCGTATTCTAGAGGTTTCAAAACGTATAGATCCGTCGAAAACTCGTATTGCGATTTTCGGCATGATTCCAATACTTCCCCCATACATTACCATGTATTGCAGGGAAAGTAAAAACTGCTGTAAAATGTTTAGTACCTAAAAGAAAGTTTGCTTCCACCAAGTGAAAACATTTCCGATTAGAGAACAGTCTGTATCCTAGCTTAAATGAATTATCATTGAAACGTTCATCTACGTCACCGTCTACATGTTCTCAGAGCGACTCTTCAGTCTCAGATCCTGAACGTATTCGTATGCTTGTTTTCTAAAATAAAAATCTGCAGTATACGTGAGAGGAATTTGCAATTATTCAATTATTGTAGAATACATAAAATAAAAAGCTGCTGTAAAATAATTAAAATGTAAAATAAAAATCTGATGTGGGCAACACATGACTTTCCCTGCAGACTTATATCCACGTTCTCTTTATTTGAATTAAATTTATTTCACTTTTAATTCAATTTTCTTTCTCATTCGGTAACTGGACTTATTTTCAAAGATGGCGTAGAGAAAATACGAAAAACTAAAATATCTCGAGAACGGCTCATCCTAGTATAATGGGGTTGATCTTATTCTTTTCTTCGTTAAAAGTTACGTATTAAACAAGCATTTAATGGAAATATTTGAACATACGTAGTTCTTTAGTTTAGATTTGGCGATTTTTGCGGGCTATTGTGCAAAAAACAAGGCAGGTTATTTTTTTCCGAATCATACCAAACTCTAATCAGCACCAGGGTGACTCACAAGTGACTACTGTGGGCACGGTAGCTCACTGGTCAGCGCGCGAGAATTGCACTCGGTAGACCCGGGTTCGATTCCCTCCGCTGGAAAAAGAAAAAACTACCGCCGTGTTCACGCGGAGTACGATCACGCTAAACATGTGGGTCCGTAAGTCCTCAGGAGTGCGAAACTAAACCTGTAAACCGAAAGGTAGGCCAGGTTCGCACTACTGTCTCCAAGTGACTCATCTACCGAATTTTGTGAAATTCGGTCCATTAGTTTTTCAGTTAGAGTGGATACAAGCTTTTGCGGGCCATTTCCCTAAAATAGGCGGGTTCTTTTATCCCAAATCGTACCCAAAACTAATCAGCACCAGACTCGCCCACAAATGATTTACTTACCAAATTTTATGAAATTCGGTCAATTAGTGTTTTAGTTAGAGTGGATACAAAATCTGCACAGACAGACAGACAGACACACGCACAGACGTCACGCTAAAAATAGTTTTTTAGTATTCTAGAGGTCTCGAAATGTGTAGATTCGTCGAAAACTCGAGTTGCGATTTTCGGCAAGATTCCAATACTTTCCCTATACATTACCATGTATTGCAGGGAAAGTAAAAATTTTCATTTCTAAATTACTGTGTCTTTATTAAACTTTTTACTCTGCATTATTGATTCATTTACTAGTAGTTAATAAGTAATATTTAATGAATATAAATACTATTTATCAAAAATCTGAATAACTATTAGGGTTATTCGAATATTCGAGATCGGGTTAATATACGAATTCGAATGCAACCGTCCCTTGCCCATCTATACTTTTAGCAACATTAAATACATCCTGTCAAGCGATATTTTTCATCGACTTATAATTAAACGCTGATTCCAAATTAGATTCTTAAAAATGTACAAATACTTTACGAAATGTGCCTGAAGCACTTAAAATAATTATCTCACAGACAGTTCCTTTCAAGATTTTTAAAGATACTAATGATTTTACGACTTAGATTCATATTTCATTTTTTCATCCCTTACAATGTTTGAAACATTTCATTCCTTCGTAATTAATACATTTCTCCAATAAAAAAATTGCCATTTATTTAATGAACTGGTTTCTACTGAAAGCTAAGCACGTAACATTTAAATTGAGTATTTATTATTAGAAGGGATCTTCTTTTCATTCAAATACTCGGGTAAAAAGAAATCTGATATGGGCAGTACATAACTTTTCCTATATATAATACAATGAGTTTACTTCTTTGATAACGAAATAATGGTGTATAAAATCCTCGCACAAAGTTTTGGCATTGAACTAACACCACATAAATTGAAACTGGGCACTTGTAGATTTGGCATTGAATTAATACCATATAAATTGAAACTGGGTACTTTTGGGTTCGGCATTGAATTAACATCACATAAATTGAAACTGGGCGCTTGGGGGTTTAGCATTGAATTAACATCACATAAGTTGAAACTGGGCACTTTTGGGTTTGGCATTGGATTAACACCACGTAAATTGAAACTGGGCACTTTTGGGTATTTGTCCAAACATAATGGCTTGTTCACACTCACAGACAACTTTCAATATCCTAATTTTTACGTGTACTCTCTTGGATCTGTCCTTATGAAATTATTGCGGTTCTTAAGAATTTTACTAGGAGCCATATGGGCGCGGTAGCCTAGTGGTTAGAACGCAGGAATTGCACTCGGTAGACCCGGGTTCGATTCCCTCCGCTGCCAAAACTGCCGCAGTGTTTACGCGGAGTACGATCACGTTAAATATGTGGGTCCGTAAGTCCTTCCGTCACAGTCCTTCCGTAAGGAAAGGACGGTACGGTCCCTGTGGATGCTTCGCCCACTGGTTTCCGGTCTAAATTGGGTGGCTCTTCCCGGCCGTCCAAACAGTTACCTTATACCTTTCTGGTAGGTCGGACAGTCTGGGTTTCAACAACAACTAGAAACCACGTAGAATAATGTATCTCTCTTTCTCAATCCAGTCCACCTGGCAATTTCAATATCCTAATGCGGTTCTCCATTCAGGAAGCTCAGTGAACACCTGCTTTATATGCATCTGAAACTTACTTTTCTAAATATGGAAGCTTGAATAGTTACTGAGGATATTTGATATATTACGAGGATTTAAATGATACCAAACTGAAAAGAGTGAAATAAGTGAATGTTTCTGGGAAGCTGATTGTGTTTTCCAATGATTCTAATTACGAATCAGTTGTAGTTTTTGATAATCTGTTTCTAATGAGTTTAGTTATACAAAACTTTCCCCATTAGCAAGCGCCAGTATGGAACCTTTTCTTGACAGATAAATAAATGAATTGTTATAATTGCCCGCAATCTGTGTGTGTTAAATATGTTTTTGTTACAGTTCATTGAATGTATCCGAAGTATACTATATTTTTCACGTAATTCAAATTGCATTAGATTATTTCAAAAATTTCATATCTTAAAATGGTTATCAGTATCAATGGTTATCAAACAATGGTTATCAATGGTTATCAATGGTTCTCAAACACTGATATTGCAATATTTTCCAGCAACTTTGTTTTTTAACACTTTACAACAAAGTTGAAAAGTGTTTATGACTTTGTTCATTCTGTCTGTCTGTCTGTCTGTCTGTATGTCTGTCCGTTAGCACGATAACTGCCGTAAAAATGACTTAATCAACATGAAATTTTAGTATGTTGCTCAGACGGTCTGTAGGACCTATGGAAAATAAATGAATAATATCACCCAATTAGTTTTGGTTTGAACCCGGGTTGAAAAAATGAAATACATTGAGCCCTATGGGACCTAATTTTTCAAACATTTTTTAAGCGAACTTAAAATTCACAAATTGCTTCGAAAATTTTAGATAATATTCAAATTGTTCCATAAAATATATAAAAAAAAATTCAGAGCAATATATTCAGTATTTTTTTAAATAAAAATTAAAATAATAATTACACCTCTTATATGAAACGATCACGTGACCATGATATAAAACGATCACATGACCCACTTCAAAATGATATATGGCATCCATCTTGTTCCAAAATCGTGATTTTTTAAAGTTCTTTTTAATTCATATTGAGTGTTGTATCCGTCCTAAAACTACTTTATTTTTGCTTAAATTCTGTGCATCTACATACTGAAACAACGCAATGACAATATATTTGAAATTAAATGCTCATCTAAATTTGATTATTTCTACAACTAAGCCTATTTTTCACCTATGTAAAATGTAAACAGCAAAATATGTAGAATGAGTTGTATTAGAATTCCTGTATTTTTTTAACACAAAATAATTTAGTCCATGGAGTCTGCATGGCTGATATGAATGAAATATTAATTGATTTTATAAAGAGAAGGACGATTTTTTTCGATGAAGTTTTAAGCATAGAGTTTAATTATTTGTAGCTCCATGGTCTTAAATAAAATATTTAAATAAAATAAATTATTATAGTATTGTGATAATGAAATGAATGGGTGAAAGTTATGAAATCCTATTTTTATAGAGAGATCCAGGCGTGTTATTTTTTCTATGACATCATTTGAATTAATTTCAGTTGTTTTCGATGAAGTTTTCAAATATAATAAATTATCGTATAGTATTATGATAGTTTTTAAAATATTACCGTGGAATGTATATATTGCATTTTAGAGATATTTAAACCAGGCAATTTATATTTCAATGCCGTCATTTGTATGAAGTTCATTTTTTTCAATGAAGGTTTAAGTTTTCAAATATAATAAATCAATGTAGTATTGTGATAAGTTTTAAAATATTACCGAGGAATGTATTGCATTTTCGACTTTTTTTAAATAAAATTGCATTGAAGTTGGAAAGTGTTTCATAATCAATGCTTTAAGCATGATTGATCTTTCTTGTTTCTCTTCTGTGGTGTTGTTGCAATGGAACAATTTTCACATAATAAAAAAAAAAAATTATGTGAGATTTTTTTCTTTTTTCGTGAGATTACTTTAGAGATAAAATTAAGCTCCAAAATGTCAGTTGTTTTTCTTTTCAGAAAAAGCAATTTTCAATTCAAGGAAACTGTAAACAGGTGATTTCTTAAATGCACAGACACAGACCTTCCGACTTAGCAGAAAGTATAAATCATCTACCATGAAAGAACCACACAATTTAAACCGAAAACCCAATGGAGATATCAACCGCAGCGTCCATGCTATCGTTTTCCTAGCCCAATAACTCTCGGATTGACTTTCGGAAATATAAATATATCGTGTCCATATTCCGGCATAACCACTGAGCTATCCCGGAATAACCTTCTCATAGAAGATTTTCTATGAACTTCAAGGTTCACCCGTGGCCAAGCAAATCACTCTCTTCCTATAGATCTGGAATTCAGATCCATGGGAGGCGTGGTTAATTTGGGGTACGGGTAGAGAGCTAGCTCTATGTATGTATACATGCCCGTAATAGTTGGGAACTTATTTTTAATTTTATGTCCGGTCCAAGTAATCTTTGTATACTTAAATGGAACAGTAGCATAAATAGAACAATAGAACAACAGCATAAATAGAACAACAACATAAATAGAACAGAAAATGAAATCTACTCTGAGCCGAAATAAAATCTACTCACACGCTGTGGAGATCTATAAATTCAATAACTGTTCTTAATTCAAATTTGAACTTTATTTAAAAATGTTGTGCAAATAAAATCTTTCGTTTAAATACAAGTTTTAAAAATCGGTCGAGTGAGTTCAGAGAACTAATTCACGGGGGATAGAACTTAACTAAAACAATACTTAAATAATGTTCCTGTTGGTTAATTTCCTTGACTTATTAATTTTAATTAACCTTTCTCAGAAAGATTGCGTCAGTACTAAATGTTGAAAATAAAGTATTCTGAATTCACTTTAATAATTAATCGTTCCACATAGCTTTAGAAAATATGCTTTTAGTAGGGTTTCCTATCATTCCTATTATATCGAACTACATTTTTCTTGTTACTGATTGCTGATGTCAGTCATTTTTCGGTATCTTCAATCAATTCTTTCATCTTTACCTAGTAGTCAGATAAATTGGTTTCCTTCTATCTTCCCCACCCCCCGTTCCTACCCACACACTTACATATGCTCTTCTATCTCCGTAATCTTTCATTTTTGAACATTCCTTTTAAGGTTTATCAAGCATTGTTTGTAACTTTTGATATTTAGTCCCTTATTTTATTCCCAAAATTATTCATCTTATCATTTATTGACATTTTTTAACACTTTACAACGAAGTTGAAAAGTGTTTATGGCTTTGTTCATTCTGTCTGTCTGGCTGTCTGGCTGTCTGTCTGTCCGTTAGCACGATAACTGCCGTAAAAATGACTTAATCAAAATGAAGTTTTAGTATGCTGTTCAGCCGGTCTGTAGAACCTATGGGAATATAAATGAGTTTTGGATTGAACCCGGGTCGAAAAAATGAAATACATTGAGCCCTATGGGACCTAATTTTTCAAACATTTTTTAAGCGGATTTAAAATTCACAAATTGCTTCGAAAATTTTAGGTAATATTCAAATTGTTCCATAAAATATATAAAAAAAAATTCAGCGAAATGTATTCAGTAGTTTTTTAAATAAAAATTAAAATAATAATTACACCTCTTATATGAAAGGATCACGTGACCATGATATGAAACGATCACATGACCCACTTCAAAATGACATATGGCATCCATCCTGTTTCAAAATCGTGATTTTTTTAAGTTCTTTTTAATTCATATTGAGTGTTGTATCCGTCCTAAAACTACTTTATTTTTGCTTAAATTCTGTGCATCTACATACTGAAACAACGCAATGACAATATATTTGAGTTTAAATGCTCATCTAAATTTGATTATTTCTACAACTAAGCCTATTTTTCACCTATGTAAAATGTAAACAGCAAAATATATAGAATGAGTTGTATTAGAATTCCTGTATTTTTTTAACACAAAATAATTTAGTCCATGGAGTCTGCATGGCTGATATGAATGAAATATTAATTGATTTCGATTTTTTACGGACGATTTTTTTCGATGAAGTTTCAAGCATAGAGTTTAATTTTTTGTAGCTCCATGGTCTTAAACAAAATGTTTAAATAAAATAAATTATTATAGTATTGTGATGAATGGGAGAAAGTTATGAATGAAATCCTGTTTTTATAGAGAGATCCAGGCGTGTTATTTTTTCTATGACGTCATTTGAATTAATATCAGTTGTTTTCGATGAAGCTTTCAAATATAATAAATTATCGTAGTATTATGATAATTCTAAAACTATTACCGAGGAATGTATAACATTTTAGAGATGTTTAAACCAGGCAATTTATATTTCAATGCCGTCATTTGAATGAAGTTCATTTTTTTCGATGAAGGTTTAAGTTTTCAAATATAATAAATTAATGCAGTATTGTGATAAGTTTCAAAATATTACCGAGGAATGTATTGCATTTTAGACTTGTTTAAATGAAATTGCATTGAAGTTGGAAAGTGTTTCATAATCAATGCTTTAAGCATGATTGATCTTTCTTATTTACATATGAGCATACTTCAGGCGACAGTTTACATCATAATATCAGATGAAAATTAAATTTTTTTTTATCCTCCCCTTGCATATTATTGCCCAATGCATATTATTGCTGTTACCTGATGCCTTTCTTTTCCTACTTTTTGGGAGAGGGTAGAGGCACTTACCAAAGAATGATTTGAAGAGTTAGTTGCTCAATAGTATATTTATTTTAAATTTAGAAATTGTTACATATAAATGAAAAATACAATTTTGAGAAGTACAAAAATTAAAGTTCAAAGATATAACAAGAAAGATCAATCATGCAGAAAGCATTGATTATGAAGCACTTTTCAACTTCAATGCAATTTTATGCAAACATCTCTAAAATGCGATACATTCCTCGGTAATATTTTTAAAATTATCACAAAACTATATAAATTTATTATATTTGAAAACTTCATCGAAGAAAATGAACTTCATTCAAATGACGGCATTGAAATATAAATTGCCTGGTTTAAACATCTCTAAAATGTGATACATTCCTCGGTAATATTTTTTAAATTATCATAACACTACAATAATTTATTATATTTGAAAACTTCATCAAAAACAAATAAACTTTATTCAAATGACGTCATCGAAATATAAATCGCCTCTATATAAAAGCAGCATTTCATTCATAAACATTTTTCCAATCGTCCCATTTATCACAATACTATAATAATTTATTTTATTTAAAAATTTGAATAATTGTTATCTACCATATTTATTTTAAAATGTGAAACCTTTCTCATACATAAAATAATTAAACTCTTAGAAAGATATTTATTATATAATATATCTTTTTTTACTTTCCCTGCAATACATAGTAATGTATAGGGAAAGTATTGGAACCATACCGAAAATCGCAACTCGAGTTTTCGACGGATCTACACGTTTCGAGACCTCTAGAATACGGAAAAACTATTTTTAGCGTGACGTCTGTGTGTGTGTGTGTGGTGTGTGTGTGTATGTCTGTGTGTCTGTGCGGATTTTGTACCCACTCTAACTATAAAACTAATTGACCGAATTTCATGAAATTTGGTAGGTAAGTCACGTGTGCACAAATCTGATGCTGATTAGTTTTGGGTATGATTCGGGATAAAAGAACCCGCCTTTTTTTGCGAAATGGCTCGCAAAAGCTTGTATCCACTCTAGCTGAAAAACTAATGCACCGAATTTCACAAAATTTAGTAGATAAGTCACTTGTAGGTCACCCTGGTGCTGATTAGATTTTGGTACGATTCGAAAAATAATAACCTGCCTTTTTTTGGAAAATGGCCTGCAAGAATTGACAAAATCTAAAATAAACAAGAAAGATCAATCATGCTTAAAGCATTGATTATGAAACACTTTCCAACTTCAATGCAATTTTATTTAAACATGTCTAAAATGCAATACATTCCTCGGTAATATTTTAAAACTTATCACAATACTACATTAATTTATTATATTTGAAACCTTAAACCTTCATCGAAAAAAATTAACTTCATTCAAATGACGGCATTAAAGTATAAATTGCCTGGTTTAAACATCTCTAAAATGTTATACATTCCTCGGTAATAATTTTAGAATTATCATAATACTACGATAATTTATTATATTTGAAAACTTCATCGAAAACAACTGAAATCCATTCAAATGACGTCATAAAAAATAACACGCCTGGCTCTCTCTATAAAAGCAACATTTCATTCATAAATAATTCCCCCATTCATGTCATTCATCACAATACTATAATAATTTATTTTATTTAAAAATTAAGACCATTGAGCTGCAAATAAGTAAACTCAATGCGTAAAACTTCATCGAAAAATATCGTCCTTCTCTTTCTAAAATCAATGAATTCATATCAGCTAAGCAGACTCCATGGACTAAATGATTTTGTGTTAAAGAATTACAGCGATTCTAATACAACTCATTCTACATATTTTGCTGTTTACATTTTACATAGGTGAAAAATAGGCTTAATAGTAGAAATAATCAAATTTGGAAGAGCATTTAAACTGAAATATATTGTCATTGCGTTGTTTCAGTATGTAGATGCACAGAATTTAGGCAAAAATAAAGTAATTTTAGGACGGATACAACACTCAATATGAATTAAAAAGAACTTTAAAAATCACGATTTTGACACAAGATGGATGCCATATATCATTTTGAAGTGGGTCATGTGATCGTTTCATATCATGGACACGTGATCGCTTAATATAAGAGGTGTTATTATTATTTTAATTTTTATTTAAAAAACAACTGAATATATTTCGCTGAATTTTTTTTTATATATTTTATGGAACAATTTGAATATTGCCTAAAATTTTCGAAGCAATTTGTGAATTTTAAATCCGCTTAAAAAATGCTTGAAAAATTAGGTCCCATAGGGCTCAATGTATTCCATTTTTTCAACCCGGGTTCAATCCAAAACTAATTGGGTGATATTATTCATTTATATTCCCATAGGTCCTATAGACCGTCTGAACAACATACTAAAATTTCATTTTGATTAAGTCATTTTTACGGCAGTTATCGTGCTAACGGACAGACAGACAGACAGACAGACAGACAGACAGACAGACAGACAGACAGACAGACAGACAGAATGAACAAAGTCATAAACACTTTTCAACTTTGTTGTAAAGTGTTAAAAACTACATATGCTTAAATATATCCATTAAATGGTGGTTTTATACGTAATTTTTAACGAAAAAAAGAATAAGACCAACTCCATTACACTAAGACTAGCCGTTTTAAGAGATATTTTAGTTTTCTCATATTTTCCCTACGCAGCCTTTGAAAATAAGTCCTATTACCAAATGAGAACAAAAATTGAATTAAAAGTGAATTAAATTTAATTAAAATAAAGAGAACGTGTATATAGGTCTGCAGGGAAAGTTATGTGCTGTCCACATCAGATTTTTTTCTTTCTGGAAGATATAGCGAGAGTCAGAATTTAATTGAATTTGTTTTTCTCCCTATATTAAATAATTTTTATTTAAAAAACTATCTAACATATTTTACTGAAATTTTTTTTATATATTTTATGGGATCATTTGAATATTTCCTAAAATTTTTGAAGCAATTTTTGAATTTTAAATTTGCTTAAAAAATGTTTGAAGCATTAGGTCCCATAGGGTTCAATGCATTTCATTTTTTCAACCCGGGTTCAATAAAAAACTAATTGGGTGATATTCTTCATTTATATTCCCATAGGTCCCACAGACCGTCTGAAAAACATACTAAAATTTTATTTTGATAAAGCCATTTTTACGGCAGTTATCGTGCTAAAGGAAAGACAGACAGAATGAACAAAGTCATAAACACTTTCAACTATGTTGTAAAGTGTTAAAAAGTACAAAGAATGTTAAAACTACTAAAAAGTACAAAGAATGTTAAAAGTACAAAAAGTTTAAAGAATATTAAAAGTACAAAAAGGTATAAAGAATGTTAAAGGTTTAAAATAATCTATTTTAAGCATTATATTCTTTTAAATAAACATCAGTTTTAACCATTAACAAACATCCTTTGCTAAAAAGATGATTAAATAAAAAATCAGATATTGGCAGCACATGACTTATATAACAAAATGAATTTATTTCTTTCACAGTGAAAATATCGTATATAAGATCCACTACACAATATTTTTCAAGGTTAAACTGTACATTTGGCACTTCTCCAATTGACAATATGTAAAATTTTTTCGAAGTACGCAATTAACTTATATTTAACAAAACTATCTACAATAAGTTAGGTAGGATGCAACAAATAGTAGTAGAATCATAATCGAAAAAATTAGTTACGTAACTGGTTAAATATATAAATGAGGTACAAAAGTTAATATTAATTAAAGGTATTATTTCGCAGTCTTAATACTCTCCTAAAGCAATCTGTTCAAAAACCAATAACTAATACGTTGAGATCCGTAACGCATGAGCTTGGCGACGAATTTAACGGCAATCGCCAACTTGGCGACTTTACGAAATTTTGAGAATCTATGCAATTGATTAAGAATGCTTTTCAAAATAGATTTACGTCAAAGCTATTTTGACAAACGCTTATAGTTACTATGAAAAGCGGTTTATGAACTGTTTTTGGGTCAAAATACAAAACTATTACACAAAATATATTCTCACCCGGCCGTCCATACAGTTACCTTACACCTTTCTGGTAGGTCGGACGGTCTGGGTCTCAACAACAACAAAATATATTCTCTGGTGAATGGAATGAACTAGATCCACGAGAATGGTGTTAACAAATGTGTCGCATTTCATTACATATGAAAATGAACATATTTTGCAATAGTTAATACTCGTTTTAGTTTTATGTGAATTTTTTTATATATTTGGAAAAAATGCAATATCTCGAGAATGGTTCATGATAGCGTTCCAAAGTTTATTTTAACAATTTTGTATTGAAAAATTACATAAGAAATTATTATTTAAGTAACATTATTGAAGCTTCTGATTTTTTTTTTTTTTTTTCAAAATTTAATTCGAAAGAAATTTTGGGGACCTTCCAAACAATGAATTGCGCTTAAAATCATTACACGTGCAGTATTCACTGATTGTAAATTTACTTTATACCAAATTAAGTAACGCTCGATTTGTTCGTGAGATTCATCTCTACAGACTTATGGACACACACATTTTTCGCGGATATTTCGAAGTATCAGTATGGTAATATACAAAAGGAAATAAGATAAAAGAATTACGAAATGAACTTGAACAACTTAGTGAGATACAGTATTTTACGAAAACCACAAGCATTTGTGCATTATCATAGAATTAGTACAGCTGCAGTGTGACTAAATTTATTGGGAATTTTCTACTGATAACCAGGGGAAAATCTTCTAAAATCTGCTGAATTCAAATTTCATATCTACCAAAAATTTACTATGCAATAAATTTTTATTAAAATATTAAGCGTTAAATTAATGTTTTTTCTTAATTTTTAGGGAGCTAGTTGCAATGAATGTAATTCCGCCCCACCCCCACCCCCAAACAACAAGCCATGTCCAATACATGAGATTTTATTTCCCATTTTACTTTCCCTGCAATACATGGTAATGTACAGAGAAAGTATTGGAATCATACCGAAAATCGCAAGTCGAGTTTTCGACGGATCTACACGTTTCGAGACCTCTAGAATACGATAAAACCATTTTTGGCGTGACGTCTGTGTGTGTGTCTGTCTGTCTGTATGTATGCATGTCTGTATGTATGTATGTCTGTCTGTCTGTCTGCATGTATGTCTGTCTGTCTGTCTGTGCAGATTTTGTTTCCACTCTAACTAAAAACCTAATTGACCGAATTTCATAAAATTTGGTAGGTAAGTCACTTGTGGGCGAATCTGGTGCTGATTAGTTTTGGGTACGATTCGGGATAAAAGAACTCGCCTTTTTTTGCGAAATGGCCCGTAAAAATTACCTGTATCCACTCTAGCTGAAAAACTAATAGACCGAATTTCGCAAAATTCGGTAAAGTCGCTTGTGGGTCACTCTGGTACTGATTAGATTTTAGTACGATTCGGAAAAAAATTAATGTGCCTTTTTTTTGCGAAATGGCCCTCAAAAATCGGCAAAAGCTAAAATAAAAACTACGTATGCTCAAATATATCCACTAAATGCTTGTTTAATACGTAATTTTTAACGAAGAAAAGAATAAGACCAACTTCATTACACTAGGACTAGCCATTCTGGTAGGTCGGACGGTCTGGGTCTCAACAACAACAACACTAGGACTAGCCGTTCTCGAGATATTTTAGCTTTTTCGTATTTTCTCTACCCCACCTTTGAAAATAAGTCTAATTACCAAATGAGAACGAGAATTGAATTAAAAGTGAATTAAATTTAATTAAAATAAAGAGAACGTGGATATGAGTATGCAGGGAGAGTCATGTGCTGTCCACATCAGATTTTTTGTTGTAACGAGACAAAAAGTCTCCTGATTGGTTTAAAGCATAGGTTCTCAACGTGGGCGATAATAAATGGCGTTGCTGCTTTCGTGTCCAAACTGTTATTATACAAAAGAAATATCGGCAGACGCGATTTCAATAACTTCCCAAATTTATCAGCAGTATCATTCAAGCACGACGACTTGCTTGTTTAATGTCAACACTTGGAAAGCCTCCACAGTGATTTCAAGGAACGATTCCAGGACATTTTAAACATGGACATACCAGACTGGGTTTTGGATCCTTTTTCAAATGTCAACATAGCAGGATCATCCCAGTTAGAAGAACTAATAGAACTGACGACAAATGAGGAATTAAAAATTAAATTCAAGAATGGCTACCAAGAATTTTGGCTGCAGAAGCCGATTTTGCAACTGTACCCAGGATTATGGTCGATTGTTCAACGATTTCTGATAGCATTCCCATCTTCCTATTTAGCTGAACGTGGATTTAGTGCTGTAGCAACGTTGGTAACTAAAAAGAGAAATCGGCTCCATGTTACTGAACGCGGCGACTTACGGTTGTTTTTAAGTAAAATCGAGCCTGATATTGACAAACTCCTTAAAATGCATCAAATTCAACCTTCTCATTAGATATGTTATAAATTCAATGTCTTTTGAATGTTAATAAAAATACTTTTCAATATAATTAAGTATACGTTTTAATTGTTCTCATTGAAACAGTCTTTCTTAAACACAGAAATAGGATAGGGCCATATCCTATCTTACGACTATAGTATATAATATTATACGTTTAAATATAATCGTGGCAATAGCTGTTTCAGATTCGCAAGTAAAAAAAATTGGGGGGGGGGGGCATTAGGAAAAAAAATATTCTCAAAGTGGGCGGTGGGCAAAAAAAGGTTGAGAACCTATGGTTTAAAGGATGTCAAAATGCTCCTTCCTCTCATTTACGTTTCTGACGTTCTGATAGTACTTTTACCCTTTTAAAAATCGTTAATGAAATAAATGAATAATTATCACATTTAATCAAGGGATCTGTTATGTGTTACTAATACTCAATATCAAATCTGGCAACCACCACCTATCTCTTTGTTGTTTGGTCGAAATAAATGTGTGGACGACGTAAGAATGTAGAAATTATATTTCATGTAAATAAATTGTGATATAAATTATTAAATTTAAAACACTAGATTCATCTTTGTTCCCAGGGCTGCCCATAAGGGAGATGGTACATTCGAGTGCAGGAGGGAACTCCAGGGGGGCCCGGAACCCCAACATTGTTTTTATGTGAATAACATCTATGGTTGCTATTTCTCTGGCGAAAAAAAGGAGCGTTACGAAAATGTAAACACTTTTAATGCTTATACCCCTGAAACTATTAGATATTGTTATGAAATGCTTGCCCTTGTTTAATTATTTTCTTTCAAAATTTAACTTCCCGCAAATTCTAATTCACTTTCGATTCTAAAACTTGTTCTTAGAAATTTATTCCAAATTGATAAAGCGCCATTTCTGTATTTCGGGCTTTTGGATATTTCCCGCCAGTTTCGGTAAACCTTGGCGTAGTAATTTGTCACGCGCTTTAGTACATGTACTTCGTATTTGCATTTCATATTCCTTAACATTGGAACTCTTTTTCTTTGCGTCATGAACGCGTAGTAACATTAAAGATGCTTAAGTCTGTTTTCGGTGAATAGTTTTAGTTGGCGATGTAATTCCAAAGCAGTCGGACGTGTTCTTGCCCGCGGGGCAAAGAACAGAATGTATTTTAATAGAATGTATCTAAAATTAAATTAATAATGAAGTAAATTGTTTAAGTCGCGTTTTAATGTAATTTCAAAGAGTCACGAGATTTGTTCATCATAGATTGATTATTTTGAGATGTCTAACCGGCGCAAACCACTATCGGATCCGCCGTTGTATTCGACGAATATTGTTCTGTAATGTCGGAAATCCAAGTGTAATTTCAAGTATCATCGTCAACAAATTCGATGTCTAATACTTCTTGATGTATATGATTTGGAACATGGTAATTTCTCATCAAATAAAGAAAAAGGTAAATTCAAAAGGTTTGAGTCATCATTGCTTATCTTCTACTATCATCACGTCACCATCAGCTCCAATCGCTGTGTACAACCCTTGTCACATCAGCGCGGATCTCCCATCTTCTCCGATGCCCGAGAGAAACCGCCCGCAGCGATCGCGCTCCAATTGCTTGTGCAATCCTATTACAAATGCCGTGAATATCTTTTTACAACGTATGGTGACCACTACGTTTTATAATAAATGACGACCGTCCCGTTCTACAACATATAATGCCGGGCCCGTCCTTTTTTTTTTTATAACAATATAAATGTAATTATTTTTTTTTTTTTTTTGTCGAAAATAGGGTCCAGATTATGAAAGTATTAAAATAATTTCAATATTTTGAACTCTTTTTTTAATCGAAAAAACTTCAAAAAGTAGCTCTCCGAACAAGTGTTTGTTTTCAGTTTCCTAAATTTCTCTCGAAATATACAGTAAACTGTAAATAATAGATATAAATTGTAAACAATAAAAATGTGTACTAGAAATTTTAGTATTGAAATCTATATTTATTATTAAAAAAACCTCTTATCGTTTTCAAGTAATCGTCTTGTAATGTTGAAAATTTTATGTGTTTCAAGTTTGTAAAAGTGATAACTATTAACAATAAGCAAGAATTTGTAGCTTCTTAAAAGCCCTATAAGTGCATATAATCGGATTTTAGATCGAGTTCTTTTTTTTTACGATATTACAAATGTTGAGTTTTATTTTACAAAATGTTATTCACGCAAAACCATTTCGGCTCCATAGGACTTGAGCCACAGTTCGATTTATCTGAATGAGGAGTAAACATGAGATATCCAATGTTACTAGTTTCCAGATTCAAGGAACGGACCGAAATTCTGTCCATAAGAAAAAATTACGAAATTCTGTACATAAGGAAAAAGGGAAGAATTCGGGAAATAGGATGAAATTCAGAGAATTTCATTGCAGCTTTAAACCTTTAAAGTTTGTGTACGTCACTAGAGGAAGCTGTAATCAATTTTTCTTGCAAGTCAAGTTTTTCAAAAATTCTACTAAAAATTCTACTGAAAAAAATTATTTCTACCAAAAATTCCCTGAAAAATGCAATCTACTAAATTTTCTACCGAACCTTAAAATTTCGCTCAAAATCTATTGAAAAAGCATAAATCTACTGAATCTGGTCATGCTATACAGTTATTTTCAACATTTTTTATTATATATAAAATATATATTATAATATTATTGGTAGCTATATTATTTTCTATTAAAGAGGATATTTCGACTAATTAATAAGGAATGAATATGAATATGAATAAGTACTTTACATCGGGAAGATACTTCTAGCACCTTGCTGAACATTTTCGCAGGATATACATGGATACGTAAATTTGTATATTTCCTATTTTAAAAAAGTTCACAAATCAATAAAGAAAGTATGAATTTAAGGTTCCAATTTTTTTTTTAAATTTAAGAATTTAAGACAAGTTAAACATTGAAAAACTATTTAAAAAACTTAATAAATATTTCAGTAAAAACTTAATAAATTGAATATACTTTAAAATATACTTTTTAAATATGCAGCGACAATACTACGTAATTGGTCGCTGCATATCAGATATTCTATAGCTACCATTAACCATACATGTGTGTTCCTTTATATCTGCGTTTACATATTAAATCAAAAATAGCTTTGCACCGAAACCTGATTATTCGCCAAAAATAGTTGCAAAACTTTCTAAACTGGAATATGTATGAATATGCAATTTGTAAAATAAGCCTTTTGCGGCTACTGCTCTTTTATGTGTGTATGTGTGTGTGCGTGTGTGTGTGTGTGTGTGTGTGTGTGTGTAACATGCATTGAAAACTACTTTTTTTTCATATTGTGAAACATATAAAAAAATTTTGTGTTGACAAAATACAAGAAAATATTGTAATGATTTCAGAGGAGGTACATGTACATTTTAAAATAAAAAACATTTTAAAGAAACTATCGTTCATATAAAAAAGCTGTTTAACTTCACTTTTTAAAAGAATTACGCTGTTTCAGACTTTAAAAATAAAACTGCAATATATTAAAACATGGGCCAAAGACAGAAGAATATGTCTTTTATGACAGTTAAAAGTGTAAAAGCATTAAATTTGCAAACAAAGCCAAGAAAAATTTTTCGTTTCTACAGATAAAAATTCCAATGAACTTAAAAAAAAATAGTAACTACATGTGAACTAAACTATAGAATTTAAAGATACGAAAAGGGAGGGAAATGTCGTCGGTTACAGGATACGGAAAGCAATTTATAACCTTTGATTTTTTAATTCTTCTTTATGTTTAATTATTTTTATCTCTTTCCATTTTATACATTGGAGGAGAAAAACTTAAAATCTGCGCATGAAATATCGAAAAAAGTATTTTGAAGAAAAAAAAAATTATTTATTTTTTCCCCTTTTTTTTTTTCTTACATTCTTATTGCGTGATTTTTTCTTTTAGTCTTTTTCTCTGATTTGTTTATATTTTACGAATCTTTGAATCAAGATATTTTTAAAAAAATTCATTAGAAATGCATATGGGGTATTATATGTAGATGTATAATATCTGAAGATCCCTGCATGTTTTTTTATTTTCCCGCAGACTATTGTGACGAAGTCAGAAATTCGAATTAGAGGTATCGATGTATCACCACATTTTGAATTTCCTTGATTTTGAATAGAACGTTTTTAAATTGATAACTATATGCATGTGCAAAAGTCTATGTAAAACTAAATATATGAAAAGTTGTCCCATAATTTGAAACACATAAAGCTCAAAAATTGAAACTTTCTCGGAAAATTTTGAAGAATCACATTTTTCTGACTTTTTGTAATTAAATCATTAGAACATTTTTCTTTCCCTCGGGAAATTAATTCAAACCAAGAGATGCTTTTATTATAAGCAATATTTGTTCTAATAATTCTATTTTAATTTTTACAAATAACTTATATAATACAAGAAATTTATGAGAAAACCCTCATATGCTGGCAAGTGATATATATGTACACTTGCCAATTTCGGAGCAATTTTATTCTCTTTTGCACACTTATTCATACAGTCATGCAAATATTCAGAGAAACAGGAAGTAACATCTCCAGAATCGGAACTGGAAATCCTTTGAGACCCTCCTATTCCTTCCGGAATTCGATACTGAATCCATATAAGCTCTCTCCTCCTATTTATACCCAATCTTGAAAAATAGATGTGGAAAAGAAAATGCACATTTTTTAAGCGAACCGACGGTTGTTGTTGTTGTTGAGACCCAGACCGTCCGATCTACCAGAAAAGGTGTAAGGTAACTGTTTGGACGGCCGGGAAGTGCCACCCAATTTGGACCGGAACCCAGTGGGGGAGACATCCACAGGGACCGTACCCTCCTTCCACTACCACCAACCTCTCGGAAGGACTTACAGACCCACGTGTTTAACGTGATCGTATTCCGCATGAACACGGCGGCAGTTGTGGCAGCGTGCAAATCCAGCGCGCAAACCACCAGGCTACCGCGCCCGAAATGTGCCAACAGCACGCAGTGTTCCCAGGTGGTCACCCACCCAAGTAGTAACCGCGCCCGATGCTGCTTGACTTCAGTGATCTAACGAGAACCCGTGTTTTCAGCACGGTAGGGCCGTTGGCTCAGCGAACCGACGGTGTAAAGACTCCGCACTCCTACAGAATTTAAGTCTGAATCCATATCAATCATCATCATACATAGCTCTCTGTAGCCGATTCTAGAAGAAATACATATGTCAAGGAACATTTTAAGCAGAAAAGAACCAGCAGTTAAAGTCCTTAGTGAATCCCTCAACCCCCTCAGAATCTTAATGCTGAATACACATGAGTCGCGATCTAAGCTCTATAATTAATTCTGAGTCATGTTTTAAGGAAAAGGAAAATTTTTGAATCGGAATTGAGTAAAAACCGAAGGGGAAAATCTTTAGTAAGTTCTCTCTCTCTCCCGAACCCTCTCTAAAAATTAATACTGAATCCATATTAACCATCATCTAAACTCTATACCAAATCCTGAAAAATAGATGTTGCAAGGTAAATTTTTGAACTAGAAGTGAGAAAAAACCGGAAGTGAAAATCCTTAGGAAATTATCCTCCCCCCTCTGAAATTTGCATCAGTTGTCATCTTAACTATCTTGGCTATTTCTATAACCTGAAAAATAAATATTGCAATCAAAATATAAATTTTTGAATCGAAAATAATAGCTCGAGAACCGGAAATGAAAAATCCTTAGTGAGTTATCCAACCCTCTCCAAAATTTAAATTGATCATTATCTAAACTTTTATCTGCAGCAAATCTATAAAAATATATGTCTCAATCAAAACTTTTGAAGAACCGGAAAGGGAAATGAACCGGAAATTGAAAAATTTTGTGAGACACTCTACCTATTCCAGAATTTGATGTTGAATCCATATCAGTTATCATTCAATCCATATTTATATCTATACGTATAGCCAATCTTTAAAACTATATGTTTCAAAGAAAATGAATGTTTTGAACCGGAAATGAAAAACATCGGACGTGGAAATCTTTAGTGAACCCTAACTCCTTCAAAATTTGATGCTAAATCCATATCAGTCACCTTCTAAGCTGTATCTATCTGTAGATCTCAAGAAAAAGATGCTTCAAGGAAATGTTAGTAAAAACATAGATGACAAATTTGATAACTTATAAATAACTACTCAGAAATGTTTGCAAAATTTTTTTGAAAACATCATACTACACATACATTCGGATATAAAGTTTCGACTCGAAACATCAGAACTATGTAACTCAGTTTTCGTTTCCTTCTGGAATGCACGTAACATGATTTCCAACATCTTCACAATCTAGTAAATAAAAAAAAAAGATATAAAAAGTTGAGTTACCTTCTACTATTTAATTGAGTTTACTCTGTGCTCTATGAAATCTTGTTTCCAGTTACAATGAAAAAAAAAATCAAGTTACATTCTAGTCAAGAAAGCTAACTAGCGTTTTTTACATGAAAGTTAAATAAGATATGTAGGCAGTAAGTCTTTCTTTCCCCAAATGCGAAGTTACATTATCTGAAGTTTTAATTTCAGATGCTAAAATAAGAACAGACAACTTTAAGTAGTGGTTCGTCACGCACAAAGCCTTTTTAAAAACAATTCAGTCAAACGGATACAAAAAAAAAGAACTTCTACTACGTTCGTCCATCACGCGATAAAGTGTAACCCTTTTCTCAGGACTTAGCTGTAACAGCATCACATTAACTCAAAGAGTTAAAAACTGAGACATTTTATTTTATTTTTATGCATTCTTTTTATATTTGCATGAAATTAAATGAATAACAAAAATTATGCCTTTATTGTTGCAATATCTACACTTCACTTTCGATGAAACTCTTCAGCATTTTTATTCTCTTTCATACACTTGTTTCGCGCAGTTATACGGTTCGAAAAACCGGAAGTGGCATCCCCAGAACCGAAAGTGTAAATCCTTATTGAATTCCCTACTCCCTCCGGAATTGGATGCTAAATCCATATCAGACATCAGCAGAGTTATCATTATAGCCAATCCTGAGAAATAGATGTCTTGGAAAAATATTTTGAGACGGAAGTGGAAGTGCATAGTGAACCCTCTTACTTCTTCTTCCAGAATTTGAAACTGAATCCATATCAGTCATCAATAGAGTCATCATTATAGCCAATCCTGAGAAATAGATGTCTTGAAAAATATTTTGAGACGGAAGTGGAAGTGCATAATTAACCCTCTTACTTCTTCCAGAATTCGAAACTGAATCCATATCAGTCATCAATAGAGTCATCATTATAGCCAATCCTGAGAAATAGATGTCTTGGAAAAATATTTTGAGACGGAAGTGGAAGTGCATAGTGAACCCTCTTACTTCTTCTTCCAGAATTTGAAACTGAATCCATATCAGTCATCAATAGAGTCATCATTATAGCCAATCCTGAGAAATAGATGTCTTGAAAAATATTTTGAGACGGAAGTGGAAGTGCATAATTAACCCTCTTACTTCTTCCAGAATTCGAAACTGAATCCATATCAGTCATCAATAGAGTCATCATTATAGCCAATCCTGAGAAATAGATGTCTTGGAAAAATATTTTGAGACGGAAGTGGAAGTGCATAGTGAACCCTCTTACTTCTTCTTCCAGAATTTGAAACTGAATCCATATCAGTCATCAATAGAGTCATCATTATAGCCAATCCTGAGAAATAGATGTCTTGAAAAATATTTTGAGACGGAAGTGGAAGTGCATAATTAACCCTCTTACTTCTTCCAGAATTCGAAACTGAATCCATATCAGTCATCAATAGAGTCATCATTATAGCCAATCCTGAGAAATAGATGTCTTGGAAAAATATTTTGAGACGGAAGTGGAAGTGCATAGTGAACCCTCTTACTTCTTCTTCCAGAATTTGAAACTGAATCCATATCAGTCATCAATAGAGTCATCATTATAGCCAATCCTGAGAAATAGATGTCTTGAAAAATATTTTGAGACGGAAGTGGAAGTGCATAATTAACCCTCTTACTTCTTCTTCCAGAATTCGAAACTGAATCCATATCAGTCATCAATAGAGTCATCATTATAGCCAATCCTGAGAAATAGATGTCTTGGAAAAATATTTTGAGACGGAAGTGGCAGTGCATAGTGAACCCTCTTACTTCTTCTTCCAGAATTTGAAACTGAATCCATATCAGTCATCAATAGAGTCATCATTATAGCCAATCCTGAGAAATAGATGTCTTGAAAAATATTTTGAACCAGAAATGAAAACATCCCAGATGTGGAAGTCCATGTCTCTCTTACTTATATCGGAATTGAAAGCGAAATCCATATCGGTCAATATCTATAAGCTCTATCTGTAGCCGATTCTGAGAAATACATGTATCAGGAAAAATGTAACTTTTTTAATCAGAAAGGGTATCTCTAAAACCGTAAGTGAAAATACTAAATGAGATCCATAGTTCCTTTAAAATTTGTAGTTGAATCCATATCGAACGGCATTTAAGCTATGTATCCGGCATTTAAGCATGGACCATTTTAATTTGTAACATCCCTATAAAGATATATAATTAGATATCTAAATAATTAGATAAGAAAGACAGAAGACAAAGCACCCACAAATGAAGATATTACTCACGATCAAAACCATTTCGACTCCATCGAACTGGAGCCACAGCTGATTTTCTAAAATTGAATACATCTCACGTAAATTGAAATCGTACGCATTTGGTAACTTATGAGTTCAAGCAGAAAAAGTTATCTTAAATGAGTTCTATTTTGTTTAACAATGTATGGCGTTTGGCTTCAAAAATTGCTTTCTTAATTAAAAATTGGCTAAGTACTGTTCCGTACTTGATAGTATAGGTGTGCAAATCTTTAGCCTAAGTCTCCCCGGAGCTTCTGGGTGATGTGTAAAGGCTTTTCCACACTCTCCCCCATTTTTGGTACGTCCGCTGGAGGCGAGATCGAAAATGTCTGTTAGGTTCTGCCCCATGGTCGATACTATAAGTGTGCAAAGTTACAAACTTCACACACGTATAGTATAGACTACTGAAGGCCTTCTACCAAGTCTTCTAATTCACTGGAGGTCTTCTGATGGACCTGGAAAAGACTTCTTTCTGACTCCCCTCACGTTGTTCGCTCCCTTCGGGAAAGATCAAAAATCCGGCTTGTCCGGCTCTGCACCGTGGTTTATACTGAAAGTGTGCAAATTCAGCCATCTAAGTCACCAGATGGGCTTCTAGAAGAGCTGGAAAGAATCGTTGAAGCAAACCTGCATTATCCGCTTCCGAAGGGTGGATAAATCGAAAATCTTCGTTGGGTTCTGTCCGGCAGACGATATAAGTGTACAAATATTCAAACTTCTAGCTCACCATGGACTTTAGGAGGGTCTGGAAATACAAAAATACGTTAGACAATTATTATATAGACTAATATTTAAACCTGTGAAAGACATTAAAACTAACACATTAAAAAAAATCTGATGTGGGCAACACATGACTTTCCTTATATAATGAAATGAATTTACTACTTTCACAGTAAAATAAATAGGTTTTTCTTCTAGTAGATACTAATATCCTTTCCAAGATATTGAATTTTCGACAATTAGTCGTCATTTTTATCCATTTGGCGAGATTTTCGTTAATTTGGCAACATTTCAAAAAGTCGCCAAGTTGGCGACATTCCGCCAATTTCGTCGCCAAAATCTCGCCAAGCATTATGGACGAAGAAATAAGTTATTCTTACAGCAGATAAATTGGCGTTCAAATGCAAAAGTATTACTCAAAGTATCTTTTTTCATGAATGGAACGAGCTAGATCCACGAGAATGATGTCACCCAATGTATCGCATGATATTATATATGAAAAGTGAACATGTTTCTCAATAGGAAATATTTTTCTTATTATTTTATATGACTTTTTGATAATTTTTTTTAAAAATGTACAATATCTCGAGAACGGTTCACGTTAGCGTTCTAAAATTTATGTCAATCGTTTTCTAATGAAAAATTACATAAGAAATGTCTATTTGCGTAACTTTATT
The DNA here is from genome assembly GCA_951213105.1 of Amaurobius ferox. Lineage (NCBI taxonomy): Eukaryota > Metazoa > Arthropoda > Arachnida > Araneae > Amaurobiidae > Amaurobius > Amaurobius ferox. The sequence continues at coordinate 77,547,137 of OX578140.1, read as the reverse complement.
AGTGGTTTTAAATTTCTGACGATTTTTTCAAAATTTCATTCGAAAATTTAGGGGTGTTCTGAACATTCGATTGCGTATAAAAACAATAGGCTTCCAGAGTTTACGGATTGTGATTTTTGTACCAAATTTGGTTCGAATCGGTCCATTCGTTCGTCAGTTATCGTCTCCACAGACTCACTGACACACACACACACATACACACATACTTTCACACACACACACACACACACACAGACATCACTTCAAAAATGTTTGATTCGTGATCAGGGATGCTTGAAACGTGCTCTCCCGTCGAAAACTCGAATTCGAATTTTCGACCCCGTCACAATACTTTCCTTATACATTATGTATATAAGGAAAGTAACAATGGGCTGCAACTTTTTTTAATAAGTTATATTTTGCTTAGCAATGTAAGGTGCTTAGCATCAATAATAGTTATCTCAGTTGAAAATTGGACTAGTTAGGTTCTACCCGGTGTTCGAGTGTCCTTTTATGTCGCCGATGGGGGCTTTTGGGGAGAGGGATTCTGAGAGACTTTTACACCTCGCTCCCCCTTTGTCTAGTCCTAGAGAAAAATCGAAAATCCAGCTTTCGTTAGATTCTATCCAGTTGTCAATAATATAAGTGCGCAGAAATGTTGCCTTCTAAGCAGGCAGTCTTTCAGGACTTTTTGGCCGGGGGGGGGGGGGGCGATTAAATTCTTAGGGGGGATAAGTTTTCTATTTACCCAATATAAATACATCTAAATGCTGTCACATAAATAAAAATCTGATGTGGGCAACACATGACTTTCCTTATATAATGTAATGAATTTACTACTTTTACAGTAAAAAAATAGGTTTTTCTTATAGTAGATACTAATATTCTTTCCAAGATATTGAATTTTCGACAATTATTCGTCATTTTCATTGATTTAGCATCATTTTTATCCATTTGGCGCGATTTTCATTAATTTGGCAACATTTCAAAAAAGTCGCCAAGTTGGCGACATTCCGCCAAATTCGTCGCCAAAATATCGCCAAGCGTTATGCACTAAGAAAAAAGTTATTCTTACAGCAGATAAATGACTATTGGCGTTCAAATACAAAAGTATTATTCAAAGTATATTTTTTCATGAATGGAACGAGCTAGATCCACGAGAATGATGTCACTCAATTTATCGCATGGTATTACATATGAAAAGTGAACATGTTTCTCAATAGGAATTTTTTTTTTTATATGTGACTTTTTCATAATTTTTTTGAAAAATGCACAATATCTCGAGAACGGTTCATGTTAGCGTTCTAAAATTTATGCCAATCGTTTTCTAATGAAAAATTACATAAGAAATGTCTATTTGCGTAACTTTATTAGCGGTTTTGATTTTTTGATGATTTTTTCAAAATTTCATTCGAAAATTTAGGGGGGTTCTGAACATTCGATTACGTATAAAAACAATAGGCTTCCAGTGCTTACGGATTGTGATTTTTGTACCAAATTTGGTTCGAATCGGTCCATTCGTTCGTCAGTTATCGTCTCCACAGACTCACTGACACACACACACACACACACACACACACATACTTTCACACACACACACACACACACATACACACACACAGACATCACTTCAAAATGTTTGATTCGTGATCAGGGATGCTTGAAACGTGCTCTCCCGTCGAAAACTCGAATTCGAATTTTCGACCCCGTCACAATACTTTCCTTATACATTATGTATATAAGGAAAGTAAAAATAAGTTAATATAACATGTCTCCGGGGAGGGGGGAATAGGAACAATCGTCTCCAAGGAAGTTCTCCCCCCCCCCCCCGGGTTTTACTTGAAGGTCCGAAAATGCTTTAAAAAATTCATAGTCTCCACCCCAAGGGGTTTGGACCAATGGTTAATGCTTACAAGTGTGCAATGGAAGGGTCCTGGAGGATTTGAAAAAACTTAAAAAACATTTTCTGTGGTCCGAGGGGGGGTAGGGGGATAAGTTGAAAATCAGGCTACGTTAATTTTTGTCAAATGATCGATACTATAAACATGCAAACATACTATAAGTATGCGTTCTAAGTCACCAGGAAGCTTCTGAAGGGGTCAAAACGCACTTTCGAGACCCACCTTTTATCCGCTCCAGTCAAATATAAATTCTGGCTCCAGTAGGTTCTGTATCATATAGTCGATTCTGTAAGTGTGCAAAGATTTATCTTTCTAGGTCAACTTGACGATTCTGAAAGTGTATTGAAACATAAAAACATGTTAAACACGTTAAACAATTATTTATATTAATCGTCCTTCAAAAATAAAAAGAAATTCAGAGGATACACCTCTGCAATTATGGATTTTGAACGATAACATTTCGCATTTAAAATACAGAGTTAAATTCCCCTGTTTTATTTTTAGCTATTAAAATATGAAAAAAGGGCACTTTTAAATAGTTCTCAGTCACGCATTAAGTCTTTTCAAAACATTTTCCCTTGAAACTAAAGGCCAAAGCTAGGTCCACGCGATAAGGACTAGCCCAGCATTTTCCCTTAGCTGTAACGCCATCGCATTAACTCAGGAAGTTTTTAAATTAATGTATTTTTTTTATGAAAGTTATGTAGATAATTTAAAGGGAAATCTCAAGTTAGAATTTATTTTTTAAAGTGCGTGTTGTGTTTAATACATGCGAAAATGATTTTTCTGTTTCAAATATACAGGCAGTTAAGATCGCCCTCCTTAATGCAGATGACGGCATCCATGAACCGATTTCGTGTTTATCATGTAACAGACTTATACCTGCTTGGGATTTATAATATGTGAAAATTCTAAATGTAGTCATAATTATTAATTATTAATATGCGTGTGTGTGTGTGTGTGTCGTGTGTGTGTGTGTATGTGTGTGTGTGTGTGTGTGTGTGTGTGTGTGTTGTGTGTGTGTGTATGTGTGTGTGTGTGTGTGTGTGTGTGTGTGTGATGGTTACTGAGATATTCCAGAAAAGAAACCTTCCAGGTTACAAAATCTATTTTATTACAGATGACACTCAAAAATATAATTTGTTACACTGGGCCGAGCTCTCTGTCGGACTTTATCTCGTAAGAAATCTCAGAAGTCTGCGTTGCTTCATACAAGTTACAGTTATGGAGGAGGAGATGACGACATGGGAAACATGCTGTCTTCGTGTTATTATGCTTTAAGAATGTGATGGAGATGCAGTTTCATATGAAAAAGTTTACGTCGAGGTTAAGATTAGTCGTCATATATGGAATGGTAGAGGAAAAGAGGAAGTATTGGCAGACTTTGTTAATATTAGTAGTGTGGGATAGAATTTGATATAGTTGCAATACGTGAATGACATAAAATAGGAATTTGGAATAAGAATTAAGAAAGAAAAGGGCACGTTATTGGGAAAAGCTTAAAATTTCTACATTATATATATATATATATATATATATATATATATATATATATGATACATAAATTTTTAGCCTTTTCCAATAACGCGCCCTTTTCTTTCACAATTATTATTCCAAATTCCTATCTCATGTCCAGCACATATTGCAACTACATTAAATTCTATCCCACACCACTAATATTAACAAGTCTGCAAACACTTCGTCTTTTCCTCGATCATACGATATATGGTCACTAAACTTAACCTTATGTAAACGTTCTCATATAAAACTGCATTTCCAATCACATTTTTAAAGCCTAAACAGCGAAGATAGCAGTCACATGCCTCATATCCTCCCTCCCCCTCTGATGAAAATGTATTTTGCACTTGTGAAGAACTACACAGACGGCACATAAATTTGGTGAGAACTGGTAGACAATCAGGAGTCGTCCAGAACATGTAATTATATCTATTCCTAGTGGCATACAATAAAATAGATTTTTATAACTTAAATTGTATCTTCCTTAGACTATTCAAGTCAAACATTACATATATATATATATATATATATTGATATATAATCGAAAACTATGCATAAACTATAGTAAGTACAATATATATATATATATATATATATATATAAATATGATAATAATAATAAAAATTTGAAAATCCAGTGAAAGAATAGAGAGAAGTTTCAACTCAAAAAACCCCAACATAAAAAATGCCTTAGAAATAAAAGTATCAAACAGAGAATCATCGATCAAGTGGAAAATAAAAGAATAGAATATATATATATATATATATATGCAAATTTTGAGAGAATTTTTTTTTAATCCGTATCATAAATCTGTATAATAAATTGCTTTTTTAAAAGAATACACTTGATTTATAAATGGTGTGGACATTGATGTATCCCTTTTTAAAACAGGAATTAACATTTATACAAAATCTAGAGTGCATTTTGAGTTCTGTGACATCTTTTTTCAAAGTTCCAATCGCAATACTCAAATCAATCTACACCAAAATGTAAAGTAGCTCTTTTAAAGGAATGCAGAACTTGAGTTAATGGTGTGATCTTTGATATTTTCTTCCTTAAAACACGAAATATTATTTCTTCAATTTCTGGGTGCATTCTGTGTACTGCGACATGTTTCAAAGTTTATAATATCTACTCCAGAAAGTAAACTGATTTTTCAAAAGAATGCAAAAGATGCAAAATAAAGTTTACTATAAGAAAGAGTAGCATTCATCAAGCTTTAGATACGTTTTATGTTCTGTGACATGTTTCAATCATAAACCTAAAATCAATATCTACTCCGGAATGTAAAGCATCTTCTTCAGAATAATTAAAAAAATACAAAGCTTGAGTTAATTATTGCTGTCATTAATCTTCACTTTCTTAAAGCAAGAAATAACGTTCCTTTAAGATCTAAAGGAATTTTGTGTTCTGCAACGAGTTTAAGTTTTAATCAAAAAACTTCAAATCAAAATCTTCTTTCCATAAAGTAAACTAGCTTCTTCTGAAGAATTCAAAATATACAACTTTTGACGACGCGGTGGTTGAATGGTCAAAGGCAAGGGTTTCCTCGTGCTCGTTCGGCTGTCGGGTTGTGGGTTCGAGTCCTATCTTCAGGCATGGATGTTGTGTCGTTGGGCGCAGTGTGTTTCGCCCCCACTGGTGCGCCAGGGCAACGTCATGTGACGGCTAAATGGTTTGCGATTCTGGCCGGTGTATAGTCGAATGATAGATAATCACGTGTCTGGCCATTTGTAAAAAAAAAAAATACAACGTTTGAGTTAGTAATAGTTGTCGTTAATGTCTACTTTCTTAAAACATGTAGTGATATTTCTTCAGATAGGTGCATTTTGTCTTCTATTATATGTTTAAAAGTTTCAATTAAAAACCTCAAATCAATATCTACTCCAGAAAGTAAATTAGCTTCTTCAAAAGAATGCAAAGGATGCAAAGCTTGAGTTAAAAAAGGTTTTTTTATAACACCAAGTACCATTCCTTCAAGTCATGATGTTATTTGTGTTCTATTACATGTTCCGAAATTTCAATCAAAACACCTCAAATCAATATCTACTCCAGAAAGTAATCTATAGTATTTCTAAATATATTGATTTGTGGAACAATCTATAGCTCCTTCAAAAGAAATTCAAAGTTTGAGTTATTAATAGTGTTCCTAAATGTTTACTTTCTTAAAAGACCGAGTAGCATTCTCTTAAGTTTTAATTTCCGTTGAGAAAAAAAGAAAAAGCTATTTTAAATAAATCTGTCACGCACAAAGGCCTTTTAAAAACAATTTAAGGCCAAGAGCAAAATTTTCTTCAACAAAGTTCATCACGCGATATGTATTAACCCAATATTTGCTGGTATTAGTTATAACAAGAAATTAACAGAGTTAAAAACTAAGAGTGTGGGGGGGAGGTCATCGTTTATGTAATTTGTTTTACATTTAGACGTAAATAAATGAAATGAAATGAAGGCATAATTAATTTTTACTTTCTCGTACGACAGTAAGTAGGCTAGTATTTAAGTTTTTGGAAAATAATACACAAAATATTTTTATATAGAAATAAATCGTTTTATTGCTTTATAAAATATTCGCCTTTAACATCAATATATTTTTTTATTTGAATAAACAAATTTTCAAAACAGTTATGAGCGCAAAATAAATACCAAACTGGCCCATGGATACTGGTATCTGCAATGAAAGTGTCTTCTGTATAATATTCATAACAGTTTTTCTAGGTTATTTACCATAAAGGTTAAAAATCTCAAAAAGGAAAATCCAGATCAACAAAGTATTTATGCTCTAAAGGGAGAATTACTTTTAAGTATAGCAACTTGATATCAGGAAATTGCTAAGCAGAGTTGCAATAGATTTGAACCCCACTTTATTAACTTTGCTACATCACATGGGAAACAACTTTGATCGTCAGTTCGGAATGCGGCAGTACTGCTAATGAATTGTAAAAAAAATAAAAAATAAAAATAAAAAATAAAAAACATGGTTTAAACCAGTTCAGTTTAAACTAGCTAACTCTGTTTTAAATTAAACAAGATTTTTAAAACAATATAAATCAAGATCTAAACCATTGTTTAAATTAAAACAAAAAATATTTTAAACAAAATGAAAATGGTTGAAATGAAAAAAAAATGGTTTAAACCAAAACACCATAGTGAAAAAAAAACATGATTTAAACTAATATAGTTTAAACCAGTCAATCATGTTTTGAACTAAACTAAACTAGATTTTTACACAATAATGTAAAAAAAATTACATAGCTATAAATGTGCCATTTATTTGTACACAAAGGGCATTATTTTCTCTTAAACAGTCATGTATCGCGAAAGAAACAAACAAGCAATAAAGCAAAGGGCTTCTGACTCAAAACAGAAAATCAACTGAAACATGATAGCACATACAATACGAATAAATCGTTATAAGTTCGAACGGCAATAACTGCAGCACAGCACGGAATAAAAACAACTCACTCACTACACATCATTCAGAGAGTGCACACTTAGCCTTCTGAAGGAGAAAAGATCTGCAAGTGTTGCAGTTCGAAAGATGTGCTTTTCGCACATTTTGAGTATACAAAAAAGAAAAAATCTGATGTGGGCAGCACATGACTTTCCCTGCACACTTAAATTCATATTTTCTTTATTTCTTTAATAATTCATTAGATTGAGTTTAATTACACCAAATAACACTAAATTTGCATTTTTAATTCAATTTTTGTTTTTATTTGCTAATTGGACATTTTTCCAATAGCGGCGTAACAAAAATTCAAGAAATCTCAAATATCTTGAGAACGGTTAGTCCTAAAGTATAATGGAGTGTGTTATATTATTTTCCTCATCAGAAATTGCGTATAAAACAAGAATTTAATTGATACATTTCAGCATAGGTAGCCTTTTTTTTTTTTTTAGATTTTGGCGATTTTTGCGGGCCATTTCGTAAAATAAAGCAGGTTGTTCTTTTCCGAATCGTACCAAAATCTAATCAGCACCAGAGTATCCACACAAGTAACTTATCTACCAAATATTGTGAAATTGGATCAATTAGTATTTTAGCTAGGGTAGATACATGAAATTTTTGCGGGCCATTTCGTAAAACAAAGCGGGTTCTTCTTTTCCGAATCGTTCTAAAAACTAATCAGCACCAGGGTCACATCCACGTGATTTATCAACCAAATTTTATGAAATTTGATCCATTAGTTTTTGAGTTAGAGTGGATACATACATTGCTCAGACAGACAGACACACACACAAACGTCACGCTAAAAATAGTTTTTTTCATATTCTACAGGTCTCGAAACGTGTAGATCCGTCGAAAACTCGAGTTGCGATTTTCGACATGATTCCAATACTTTCCCTATACATTACCATGTATTGCAGAGAAAGTAAAAAAAAAATTAACAGCCTGCCCACTACATTGCTGCCGCAAGAATTTATTTACAATCATTCAAATCTGTATAAAGTGTAGACGGGAAAGTTGCACAAATGCAATGAATAAATAAAAATATATTTTTTTAAATAAATTACAAGGAGTTCTGCAGCTCTGCAACACTTATACATGAGCCGCTACTGCTTAGGAGGTACTAGAAGTTAGCTGCTCGAGCAAGCTTACAACACCCATATACAGAACAAATCATGACACAGTGCGAGTTATTTGATTGGGCTAAACAGAACCCAGCAAAAATATCATTTCATTACATTACATTATAAATCAAGATTATACTGAAGAAAAATTCCTTAAAATTCGGCTCAAAATATAAATGCAATTATTCCACTCCCTCCAAATAAAGCACTTGCTATCAAAATATATTCATTTTCAGAAGAGTTTAGAGGATAAGTTTATTATTGCAAAAGGAGAGCTAAAAATGAAAGAAAGAAATGTGGCTTTGTCATATGTTAATTCACAATGGTAGTTAGGGTGAATTTCAAAAAGATGTAAAAGTTTAGTTTCCTTTACTCAGCTGGACCTTTAAAATATTTTCTTTTTCTCCACAAATCAGACATATTCTTATTATACCATGTTCAGATATTTTATCAAAAGTGGACCAAAGATTTATATTGGTATACCATGTTCAGATATTTTATCAAAAGTGGACAATTCTACACACTTTCAGAAGCTTGATCTCAAGCAACAACAGCCAAACTAAATGATTTCCTGATGAACAAAAATCCATTGAAACTTAACTTAAAAACAATAAAGTCCCATTGAATTTCCCACTTGATATAAAGAAGGCAATAGTATTTTCTAAAAAGAGGCATATGCAGCATATTATTTACAAATAGATTTTCACTTAGTATAACATGTCTGTATTAGCATACAAATTTACACACTTTTAACATTTCTTACAGTTCCAAATCAAATTTATGCGAATAAACTAATGTTCATGATCATGTTCTACTGATAACTTGTGTTACGTTATAATAATATTTAGCACTTTTCAAACTTTGTTTCTTTAATGAAAATTCAAGTTACAAAATTTTTTACTCTACAATTATAAAAAATTGTAATTCTTTAACTGTTCAAATTCTCATTTTGATATTTGGCATAAGTGTTTAAAAATGAAGAAAACTGTTGGAAAACAATGACTTCAAGAAAGGTCCTTTTCTTTTGGGTTTCAAAGTCAAAGTTTATAGGCTAACCTTGAAATACTTTTTTTTTTCCAGAAAATTTATCATCACATGATAAATTAAAGCCCATTTCAAAATTATACAAAAAAAGTATTTATCTAAGTACATCTAAAATTATATTTATTTTACTGTTGGTCAAAGAGTAGAATTTTGCCCTTTTCTAAAGAGTTTTCTTATTCATAGGTCCAAAAATTTTAGTTCCACGAATTTAATATTTTAGAGAAATCATTATCTTTACTAACCAAACAAGTCTACGAATTTTTATGAAAATTGTAGAAGGTCAGATAAATTCATTGGTTGGGTTGATATGGAATGACCGATGTGTTTTTCTGCCTGTGTATCTGTCTGTGGGTATGATGGCCATCAATTAAATTGATGAAAGCAACTGCAATTTGTATGATTATTTATATCTGTGAACATCATACATTTTTTGGTTTTCAAGGTAAACAGAAGACTTTCAAATCGATGAACTTCCATGACCTTAATTCTGATGTTGTGAGATGTGATATGATGTATGTCGAAAACCCAAACCATCCGACTCGCCCTAGGGCACGAGCAGCAATTTGAGTGGCCGGATGATATGATGTATGTGTATCTATCCATGAGTTTTTGAATGCTGTGACATCTGATGAATGAATGGAGAGTTTCAAATAAAATTTGATACAATTATCACAATCCGTGAATACTGGAGCCATATTGATTTTAAATGACCAAACATGGAATGTTTAGAAAGCCATAAATTATTGAATACTTTTCTTTTTAAATCAGGGCATTGAATCATGTTAAATAAACAATAATTTTAAAAAATAATGTATCATTAGGAAACGAATGGTTCCCATTACAGAATGCTAGCATGAAATTCTCTTGAGATATTGCATGTTTATCAAATATATTTATTAAAGAGTCACATAAAATTAAAATATCATTAAATACTTTTGCTTGGCATAGGTATTATGATGTGACTAATCCATTAGCATTATTTTTATAGATCTAACAGGTTCTTTTCATGAGAAAAATAGATTTTGTAATAATTTTGTATTTCAACTCAAAAAAAGAAAAAAGAAAAAAAAACCACTAAATACTGTTTATTATATAAAATCACTCAAAGTTAATAACATAAGGATGTGGATTTTTCATGGGACTTTGCAAATTTATTTGGCCAATAATGTCTCCAAATTCTGTTTTAGTAATGTTAATTCAAAGCCGATAACAGCATAATATCTTTAACAGTGTGGTATGGGCCACCATGGCACAGAACCTAACAGAGCCACATTTTCAATCTCCTTTGGAGGGGTCACAGAAAATGGTTTTCAAAAAGTCTTTCCAGATCCTCAAGAAATCCTTTAGTAACCTAGAAAACTGAATCTTTGCATCTTTATGGTATCAAGAATAGGACAGAACTCAATTGAATCAGATATTGATTGAACTTGGAGTTGAAATTTTTGTTTCTCCCTCGGGGGTGGACAAGAAAATTGGGAGGCTGGAAAATCTTTTCAGATCCTTCAGACCCCCTTTCCTCTCGCAGTGACTTAGAAGGCTTTGGAATTTAGCACACTTACAGTATCAACCACAAGACACAACCGAACTGTGCCAATTTTCACTAAAATGACTATTTTTGGTGTTAAACACCATACATTATTAAACAAAATAAAACTTATTAGAAAAACAGCTGCAACTGAATTTTTTGAGTGTTTTTTCTCTGCCTCTAACAGGTTTAAATTGAAGTACCCCTATATAAAACTTAAAAATGCACTATTTTATGTATTATATTGTAAATAAGTCATGGGATAATAGATTGGACCAACTCAACTACAATTATTAAACATTCCAAAAATGAATTTTTATATTGCAGATGCATATAGCTTTAGTATTAAAATATTAAAATCCACTATTGTAACACACAATTATTCATTTGAAATTCCATTTCTTAAATACATAAAATATAAAACAACTTTTGGTAAAATTTAACTTGCAAAATAAAATTTGACTTATATGACCCTGTTAGCTTTCCAAAAGATATATTGTAATGTATTTTGTATTTCCTGTCTGTGGGGCTTAATTACATATTTTATATTTTCTTTTCTATGGAAAGTAAGTTTTTCTGCATCTTTCATTAACAGTTGATTTCAAAAGTATTTTTATTTTGTATTTTATTTTAAAAATGCATTTTCTTTTCAGCCTCGCCATAACATACGATAAATTTATAATTATTGTAAAATTATATATAAAAGTTTTTTATCATTAGTATTTATACTTAGCCACCTTCATAAATATTCAAAAAAAAATCTGATGTGGGCAACACATGACTTTCCTTATATAATGTAATGAATTTACTACTTTTCAGTAAAAAAATAGGTTTTTTCTTATAGTAGATACTAATATTCTTTCCAAAATATTGAATTTTCGACAATTAATCGTCATTTTCATTGATTTAGCGTCATTTTTATCCATTTGGCGAGATTTTCGATAATTTGGCAACATTTCAAAAAGTCGCCAAGTTGGCGACATTCCGCTAAATTCGTCGCCAAAATTTCGCCAAGCGTTATGGACGAAGAAATAAGTTGTTCTTACAGCAGATAAATGACTATTGGCGTTCAAATACAAAAGTATTACTCAAAGTATCTTTTTTCATGAATGGAACGAGCTAGATCCACGAGAGTGATGTCATCCAATTTATCGCATGGTATTACATATGAAAAGTGAACATGTTTCTCAATAGGAAATATTTTTTTTTTCATTTTATATGACTTTTTAATAATTTTTTTGAAAAATGTGCAATATCTCGAGAACGGTTCATGTTAGCGTTCTAAAATTTATGTTAATCGTTTTCTAATGAAAAATTACATAAGAAATGTCTATTTGCGTAACTTTATTAGTGGTTTCGATTTTTTGACGATTTTTTCAAAATTTTATTCGAAAATTTAGGGGGGTTCTGAACATTCGATTGCGTATAAAAACAATAGGCTTCCAGTGTTTACGGATTGTGATTTCTGTACCAAATTTGGTTCGAATCGGTCCATTCGTTCGTCAGTTATCGTCTCCACAGACTCACTGACACACACACACACACATACTTTCACACACACACACACACACACAGACATCACTTCAAAAATGTTTGATTCGTGATCAGCGATGCTTGAAACGTGCTCTCCCGTCGAAAACTCGATTTCGAATTTTCGACCCCATCACAATACTTTCCTTATACATTATGTATATAAGGAAAGTAATAAAACAATTTATGGTACATATAGTAACAATTTATCCCCTCTACCTGAAATCATAGTTAACGAATAATCCTGAAATAATAAATAATACTAGCTGTGGTGCCCGTGAAGAGTAATTAATTAATTTTTTTACTGATCACTTTTTTAAGCAAATGAAAAAATAAAATAAACCTGCTATGGGGCTGTATTAGCCATTTAGTGATTCCATCCTAAATAAGCACTAAATTAAGCACCAGTCTCCTAAATAATCTCCCGAAGCTCCTAAAAATTCAGACACTTGTAGTGACATATCTGCTTTATTGCTGTATGCCCTAGAATAAAATAAAATGTAAGGGATAGTACCAGGTACTCAGCATTACAACCAGAGATATATTGTGCAACTCAAGCCTTAGTCCCTGAAGAAACAGGTAACAGAGATAAAGGAAAGAATATTACTGAGGGGAATCTTATGTAGATTACCCAGCTCCATAATGTGTAAACCCAAATGCTAAAGCCTGACAGCAGGGGAAGACTCACATTCACACAGAATAAGAATAGGAGTCGCTTCTGAATATTGGCATCCCCCTACAAATGGGGTTATCAATGATTCACATTAAACGGAGATGCCTGTTGAAGCAAGTGTGTCCAATATAAAGACTAATAACAATACAACATCTCTATCAAGCTTAAGTAAGTCATTTTTTCATCAATATGTCCCAAATAAGCATTGTTTATTGAGCATAGGGTTATGCACAGCTTTAAAAAACACTTGCTTAGGAGGCACATATACCACCCAGTCTGCCTACAAAAAAGATGTGGCCATTTTTTCCCTTCTTTTTAACCCTTTGCAAATGATCAATAAGTTAAGACAATGATTGGATGTGGGACATAATGTTTTCCAAATGATGGGAAGGTGGAGGTGAGTAGTGAAAGAAAAAAAAAAAATTCTCAAGCAAAGCAAATGGATCTGCCATTTTGGGTCAAAAGAGGTTTTATTAAATAATCTGCATAAAAAAACCTGCATATCTGTATCTTTAATGTCCTAATAATCTTTAATGTCCTAATAAAATCACACTTTTGAGTACCACTGCTTTATATGATCTCTGTCTGTATAGTGCTTTATTCAGATGCATTTGTGGTAAATAATTTTGACACATATTAATGTATTTTTGAGCTAAACAATTTCCATTGTCAATTTGTTTATGATACCTATTTTCACTGAAGAAATAGCCTTTTACATGGTACGGAAAAGTGGCATAAGTCAGATTTTTTCCTTTATCATAATTCAGTTGATTTTAAAGATACAGATATGCGGAGGGGGGGGGGGTTAATGATCTTGTTGCATTAAAAATAAAAATTTTCTGATTGACTAAATTTGTCTAAGGGGTCGTATAAAAATTTGAAAAGTGTAACTTTTTGAAAATTAATGGAAGGACCATTTCATTAACATAGTCTTATTTCCTACCTTACTTTCAACATTTTTGCAATTTACATTGCCCACTTATCTCCAACAGGTAAAGAATTAAAGCATGTTTCAATCTTTTTAGGTCACCCTGTATACATATACAGCAGTTAAAATGTAAGAAAGTGGAAAACTTGTAAAACTCAATTTTATAACACAAATGAGAGCAGAACTTTTCACAGAGACAATCTATCTCAAGACTCCATGGTTAAAACACTATTTGAGAAGGAAAGAAGTGGGTTCATTTCAGTTCAGAATGCAACACGGAAACCAGTTTGCACATACACTAGGTCTGTTTTGCTATCAACATGCAGATACATGTCACTGAAATTCTGGAACAAGAGTGATGCATTCCATTTTGAGACTGTCAAAATGCATCTTCATGTCATTTTCAGCAGACTTTAATAATGGCTAGGAAGTGATGCAAATAAAAATATCTATTTTTGTCAAAAAAATTTTTTAAATTGGCACTGGTACACAAACACATTTGCCTTTACAACAGGGGCGGCCATTCAGGGGGTCCGCGGGGCCGCGCGGACCCCCTTGAATAAGCACTTCAAATTATTTTAGTTATATAGGTTAATTACAATTTTTAAGGAAATTATCTGCATTTTATTCCAATTAAAATTCGAATTATTGGAAATAAGTGATGAAATTGTCACTAGATGGCAGCACTAAAGCTTTGAAAGAGTCTTATCCTCTTTTCATACCATATTAAATCTATAGGGAAAAATACTGCATTACAGGGAAAGACGAGGGATTCTTAATGGGGCCGCGTCCCTACATTGCCTCTGGGCTGATAGAACGAATGGTATGTTAATATAACGGCAATAGAAATTAGAGTTAAAAAAAACAGACATTGCAATATTCCAATTCGATGTGAACCGTGGCAGTTTTAGCGGCTCAAATCGGAGAAATGCCAAGAAGAAATGAAGAAACCGCCAAGAAGAAACAAATACTGTGAACGACTGACTCGAATTGGCTAAGTTTCGCTAATTTGGCATTGAATTTTCCTTGATAAATGTGTGTTTTCTCTGTCGCTTCTTTTTAAAATAATAAATTTGGATGTTTAAATACATATTTGAAAATAAATTACTGTATTTATGTAATTCTGATTTATTTTATTGATGCTATTGACCTAGTCCTTTCAGTTTTGGTTCAGGACGAAATAGTTTAGTATTAGATACAGAAAATAGAAATTCAAAAAAGTTGCGATACATATTTTGTGCTTTTTACTTAATTGAATAAATGGTGGTTATTTATGGTATTTTGGGGGTTTCTGTTCTTCGCCTTCGGTAGAAAAATGCATTGTTTGGGGCACTCAGTTTAGTTTTGACCCACCCATCCGTATTACTGAAAATGTTTCACTCCCTAAGCGCCCGGTGGGGGATAATTTCTGATGTAGGGTGGTTCTGTCCTTCGGAAAGGGGATCATTTCTGATTTAGGGTAGTTCTGTGCTTTGTTTGTGATGAGTTTCAATGCGTTTCACATCTTAATTGTTTAAAAGCCACGTGAATTGTATTTGTGGCATACCCGTGGATATTTTTAGTGACACTTTCAGAAATGTGTTATCTGAGGGGGTGGGTCTCTTTGACTTACTCAGCTGTCTTACTTTTTCAGCTATTTAACATTAAAGTTTGAAAAAATTATAAATATTTGTTAAAGAATGTTAAAAAACAATTTCAACCAGATACTTGATTCTTTGATCTGACGTTGTTTTCCTTAAAATCTCCCCCCCCCCCCCCCCTTCACCAGCCACTACTCAATCTCCCTGGTTTTGCTTCTAATTTCATTGAAGACCAATATTGCACCAACACTTCCTAGGCATAAATTTTACTTGAGGTAGTCCTAAAATTTTTCATCTGGCTTCCTAATTAAGCGATTTTGATTCTACTGGTGGTTATAGTCTCTACACTCTCTATACGTGCATTGCCTGGACATGTATATTTTTTTATTCAAACCCCCCTGAGCGTAACTTTTAGTTTAACTAACCCGCAAAGTTTTACATCTCGGTTCCTAAATTGAGCGATTTTGAATCTTATGGTAGCTACAGTCTTTGTACCACCTGAATGTACATCTTTTTCGTATCAATCCCCTGGGCGCAACATTTACTTTAAGTAGTCCTCCTCTAATTTCACATCTCGGCTCCTAATTGAGCAATTTTGATTCCGCTGGTGGTTATAGTCCTGGCACTATTTGTATATGTGAATTGGATATTCATATTTATTGTGTCAACTCCCTGGGCGTAACTTTCAGTTCGGTTAGCCTCCCCCCCCCCCCCAAAATTTCTTAAGTCTCCTTCTAATTGAACGATTTAGATTTTGCTGGTGGCAATCACTTAGATATACAACCTTATTATATCAACCCCTTGGGCGCAACTTTTGCTTTAAGTAGCCTCAATTTCATATTTCGGTTTTACAAAAAATGCATCGCCTTGGTTCCTGAAATATCGGTGTACGACATTTCAAGGCCGTACGATGTTTACGTTTTCCGCTACAGACCTTACACACACACGTCGAAACACAAATATCGTCTGTTATTATATAATATGAAACAACTGTGGTGGAAGAGGGGAGACCCTCCTCTTTTTCATATTTACATTTTTATCTATTTTAGTGATTCTTGATCCGATTTTGATGCAATTTTCACACTGTATTTTCTACTTTACAATGGATCCACTCAATCTGCTCACTCTAAACTTTGATCCACTTTTGTTGCACCCGCGCAACGAGTTAACTACTTATTGTTATAAAGGCCGATTGCTATATATAGTAACTGCTAGCAAGCAGAACTCGCTAGTATCATTTTAAAGACGAATAGAGATAAGCATAACGCATAAGAATTTTCTGTAAATTCCAAATTAATTCTTGTATTAAAAATAGTTTCTTTGCTTCTACATATAAACGGCCGTAGATTTAATTGGTTTTCGCTCTCTAATTATGTTACTGTTTGGGTTACAAGGATGATCAGGTACAAAACTATTAGCCATAGAGTGTATATGAGAAAAATTGTGCGTATTTTGGGTGTAAAAATATTTGCGCTAATAATAAAAAAATACTGCACATGCATACCACTGAGAGTATTTAATTTTTACAAATTTGATACAAATTTATTTAGAAATGTATTTAAATTATTTCCATGGTTGCGATAGGCTCTTATTCATTTTAAAGAAACTTGCACAACGTATATCAACGCAAGTAAAATAATAATTTGGCATACGGCTGTTTCAAGGTAACGCCGGAACCAATTTATCAGTGCCGGATAAACGACGAACTCGAAGTCTGAACGTAGTTAGCTCAAACTGAGGGATATATATACATAAATACATAGATGAGCGCCTCCCTCTACATGTCGCTCACGAGCCGCCACTGCTTTACAAGTATAAATTAGGATATGTTTATTCAAATCACATTTGTTTTATTAAATCCTTTATGACACTTCTCACAAATATGTAGTTAGTAAGAAGAGTCTAGTACACTAGCAAAAGTACATTGTAAGAATCTAACATACTAGTAAGAGTTAATTTATATATCTCCTAGTATAAAATCCTCTCTTACACACATAAAACATGAATGGTTTTACCAATATCAGTAAGGAAATGTGTAATAAAATCACACTTTTAATAGACTTCAAACATGTGGCTTTACACCAGTATGAGTAAGGAAATGCAATGGCATGCAGTAATAGGAAGTAAAGGAAGCAGTGCTGCAATAATAAAAAATATTGAAACATCCATAATTTAAAGTACAAATTTTAACAATTTTACATAATTTTTCACTGGAAATTATAATCCTCCAATCCATAAATAGCTATCCCCCAATTCAAAAAATGACTCAATCATTGAAAATTTCCCTTCAGTATCCACTACCCTCTTGCTAAAAGTTGATTTTACTTTGAACTTCCCAAGAGAAGCAATCAGATTTCCACTTAGGTCAAGATCATTGGCAATGTACCAAGAATTGGGTCATGAGCATGACACATCTCCCAAGTTAAAACTAGCTTCATCTCATGAATGAGATTCCAGTGAAAAATTATGTAAAATTGTTAAACATTAAGCTTTAAAATATGGATTTTTCAATGTTTTTGCTACATGTTTATCTGAGATAGAAATATTTTTCAAGAGTTTTTTCTGCATTTATCAGTGCTCAATCTTTTCTATGCTATGCTTGTTATTCAACTATTTTCCAATTTATTTTTGTTTTCATTTGCTTTATTTAGCACTTTAATTACTGGATGTAATGGTTAAATTTTAATTTATTTCTACAAAATTGAAATATTTTATGTTATGTTTATAATAATAACGTAATTCTTAATGTTTTAGAATTAGATATGTAGATATTCTTAAATTGCACTTCGTAGTTCTTAAATATATAGCAACATTTTTGTTAAGATGTCCAATTGCATTATTGATGATCTGGTTAAAAAATCACTTGATTATTTCCAAATAAAAGGAAAATAGCAAAGCATGGTAGACTGAAGCCAGAATTTCCAAACTTAATGTAAAACTACAAGTGTTTCTTCTACTGATAAATCAATAATGACAAGTTGTACAATTCAATGTCTTAATGGAAAAATCGAAATGCATGACTAAAAAAGGAGCCATATCACACTAGTATGGCAAATCAAGCCATATTTTGCACAAAAAATATTTTCTGTTGCTTTATCATGCCTTATTTACTATCTAACTAGTCTTATCCATATGTTTCAGCATGAATCCCACTTTCCCTTACTGATGCTGAAATTTCAAATTCATCAACTGTATTTAGATCCCATCATGCTGAACTTACTATTTTAGCAGTTATTTTTTTAATTATTTTGCTGCAAATCTAAAAAAAAAAAGTTTTGCTAACTACAGGAAATAATATGAATACAAACTGTTATATTTTATTAATGTTAATACTTAATAATTATATTTCATTAGGATTGCATGTTTTATAGTGGTTAAATGTCGACAGTTGTTATGATTTTAAATAAAAGTAATCCATTTTTTTATTATCAATAAGTATTTTATTTGGTAGAGTGGCAAGATATATAATTATTTTCACAGGAAAAAATTTACTCTACATAGCACCCTGATTTAAAATATAATGAATAAAGGTCACCTTTCCTTTAAAAATTCTCCAAAAAGACGCTCGCTATTGAAAACATTTTTTATCAAATGAATTTTTTATCAAATAAATCCCAAACTAAACATGTATAACCATAGACACATTTCAATCAGACAGCTTAACCTATAACTATTTGCACACCACTGAGGAGATAGATATATGTTCAAATCACATTTTGGATTAAATCTTTTCTGGCACACCTCACAAATATGTGACTCTTCTCCAATATGAGTAACCAAATATTTATTCAAATGACTATTAAGCTTAACTCTTTTCTAACACACCTTGAAAGTATGTGGTTTTCAAAGTATTAATAAGGATATGGTTCCTTAAAGTACTCATTTATTAAATTCTTTTAGACATTCCTCACAAGTATATGGGTTTTCCCCAGTATGAGTAAGGCTGTGGCTACTAAAAATACGCACTCAACTAAATTCTTTCTGACACACCTCACAAGTATTATAGTTTTTCACCAGTATGAATATGGACATAATTATTCAAACTACTCTTACTCTATCCTTTCTGATATACTTCTGACTGGCTATTCACCAGTATGAGTAAAAAAATGTCTACACAAATAACTCTTGCAATTAAATCCCTTCCGATACACCTCATAAATAAGTAGTTTTCAACCAGTATGAATACGGATATGCTTCTTTAAATTACTCATATGGTTAAATCCTTTCTGGCATACCTCACAAATATATGGTTTTTCACCAGTATGAGTAAGGATATGACTATTTAAATTACTCAATTGACTAAATTCTTTCTGACAGACCTCACATGTATATGGCTTTTCACCAGTATGAGTACGGAAATGTTTATTCAAATCAGATTTTTGAACAAATCTTTTCTGACACACCTCACAAATATGTGGCTTTTCTTCAATATGAATAAACATATGTCTAATCAAATTACTCTTAACATAAAACCCCGTCTGACATACCTCACAAGTATATGGTTTTTCACCAGAATGGGAAAGTATGTGATTATTCAAATTACGCTTTTGATTAAATCCTTTCTGACATACCTCACAAGTATGTGGCTTTTCACCAGTATGAGTGAGGTAATGTTTATTCAAATTTCGCTTTTGAATAAATTTTTTTTGACATACCTCACAAACATATTGTTTTTCACGAGTATGAGAAAAAAGATGTCTAATTAATTCACTTTTTTGATTGAATCTTTTTTGACATACTTCACAAATATGTGGCTTTTCACCAGTGTGAGTAAGGAAATGTCTATTCAAATGACTCTTACGATTAAATGCTTTCTGACATATCTCACAACTATATGGTTTTTCACCTGTATGAATAAAGATATGGCTATTTAAATGACTCATTTGACTAAACTCCCTCTGACATGTCTGACAAGTATATGGTTTGTCACCAGAATGGGTAAAGATATGATTATTCAAATGACTCTTACGTTTAAATCCTTTCTGACATGCTTCACAAACATGCAGCTTGTCACCAGTATGAGTAAGGAGGTGTCTATTCAAATTACGCATTTGATTAAATCCTTTCTGACATACCTCACAAGTATGTAATTTTTCACCAGTATGAATAAGGATGAGGCTCTTTAAATTATTCATTTGATTAAATTCCTTCTAGCACATGTGACAAGTATAGCTTTTCACGAAAATGAGTAAGGATATGATTATTCAAATTACTCTTATACTCACTTGACACATTTTACCTGTATGAATATGAAAAGGTTTATTCAAATTATGCTTTTAAATAAATATTATCTGACATATCTCACAAGTATGTGATTTTTCATGAGTAATTTATTTAGGTTATTTAATTACTAATACAATTACATTCTTTTTGTCATACCTGATAGATATGTAGTTTTTCACCAGTATTCATGTCTATTTCAATCACGATGTTGACTAAATTCCTTCTGACATACTTCACAAGTATGGGTTTTATCACCAAAGATATGATTCTTTAAACTACTTATTCAATTAAATTTTTCTAACAAACCTCACGATATAGGGGTTTTCACCAGTATGAGTAAGTCTTTTCAAATCACAATTTTGATTACATTTTTTTACATATTTCAAGAGTATAGATGTTGGTTCAAATCAACCTTCTACATGAATGCTTTCAAGCACACCTCACAAATATATGGTGTTTGAACAGAATGAGTAATATAATTATATGTATTTTCTTACTCTTTTGATAAAAAATTTTCCTACACATCTGACAAATAAACAGGTTTTCTCTTGTATTATTTTGTATATGCTGTTACAAATTATTTATTTCATTAAATACTTTACAAAATATATAACAAATTTTTTGTGCCAGCTAAATTAGGCCCGAATTTTTCCAATCACTCTTTTGTTAGAATATCTCCGTACAAACATCTCACAAATAAATGATTTTTCAGCATTTATGAATAAGGAAATTTACGTCTTAGATAACGCAATTTCTTGATAACAATGATTTAATAGGTTTTTCTTAGTAATAGTAATGTGTCATGTTTCATTTTTATCATGAAATTCACATAAAACGACATCCATATTGTAAAAAGCATTTCGTTGGGAAAACTCTCTTTCATATATATAATGCTACACTACAACTATTATTAACGTTATAAACATATTTACAAAAATCATCAACATTACATTACATCATGAAATGAAGCATAAAGAGAAGGAGAGCAAATATTCTAACGGTATCGCCATCTAGTGAAAAAATTTCGAAAACTAAAACTGTTTTAAATTAAATATAAGGTTATCATATCTTGATGAAATACATATTTAGACAATGAAGCAAAGGATTTTACTAGGCCATCATCGCAATCACAACACAGAATTCTATATTAGTCTGTGTAATGCACCAACAAGAACAAGTTAATTTCATCAAGAAGTAAATGGGTGTCGAAAGGGGAGGGGACTGTATTCCAGCGCTAATTTATCAATCCTTGTAACTCGCTGGACTTCATTTAAAGAATTTCATTTTACTTCATTTAAAGGCATTTTTTATAATAAAACTTGCAGTATATTTATTTTATTACAGTTTGTTATTATTTTATTACGCCCGGCCACTCTCATTGTTTGGTTCGCCATTACTTGTCAATCTTCTGACCATTTCATCAATTAATTTGTGGACTTTGTCACTCGGACTTAGTGTTAGCGGAGTGCACTCTTTTATCATTCTTATATGTTAATCTAAAATTGCCAACATTTCTATTTTCGATGTCGGAATAAGTGACCTTACTGTCACAGGCGCTTTGCTCCGTAATCATGCGCCCTGGCTTAGCAAAAACTTAAATTTTCATAATGCTGAGCAATTATTTATTTGTGAGGTATTTGCATGAAAATGTTATTCTATCAAAAGAGTGATTGGAAAATTTCAACCTATTTAAGCTAGTAAAAAGTCACTTATTTGTTATATGTGTTTGAAAGGATTTACTAAAATGAATTATTTGAAGCAGCATATACAAACTCTTGGAAGAGAAAACCTATTTACTTGTGAAATGTGTCAGAAGAAGTTTAACCGAAAGAGTAATTTGAAAAGACATATCTTTAATCATTCTGCTCAAACACCATATATTTGTGAGGTGTGTCTGAAAGCATTCACAAAGAAGGGTGATTTGGATCAACATATTTGTACTCATAGGGATAAAAAACCACATATTTGTAACATATGTCAGAAAGGATTTAATCAAAAGCATTGTTTAAATAGACATGTTCTCATTCACACTGGAGAAAAAAGACATATTTGTGAAGTGTGCCATAAAAGATTCAGTCAAAAAGGTGATTTAATTAGACATTACATTACTCATACTCAGGAAAAACCACATGTTTGTGATGTATGTCAAAAAAAATTTAGTCAAAAGCGTGATTTGACTAGACATGTCTCTACTCATACTGGTGAAAAACCACATATTTGTGATATTTGTCAGAAAAAGTTTAATCGAATTAGTTGTTTAAAAAACCATATCCGTATTCATACTGGAGAAAAACCACATACTTGTGAAGTATGTCAGAAAGGATTTAATCAAAAGCGTAATTTGAATATTCACATCTTTTCCCATTCTGGTGAAAAACCATATACTTGTGAGGTGTGTCAAGTGGGATTTTATCGTAAGAGTCATTTGATTAGACATATGTTTATTCATAC
Organism: Amaurobius ferox; assembly: GCA_951213105.1. Lineage (NCBI taxonomy): Eukaryota > Metazoa > Arthropoda > Arachnida > Araneae > Amaurobiidae > Amaurobius > Amaurobius ferox. The sequence continues at coordinate 77,524,210 of OX578140.1, read as the reverse complement.
TGGAGAAAAGCCACATATTTGTGAGGTGTGTCAGAAAAGATTTATTCAAAAGAGTGATTTGAATATACATTTCCGTACTCATACTGGTGAAAAGCCATATACATGTGATGTGTGTCAGAAAGAATTTAATCGGATAAGTAGTTTAAAAAACCACATCCTTATTCATACTGGAGAAAAACCACATTGCTTGTGAGTTGTGTCAGAAAGGTTTAATAATAAAGAGTCATTTGATTAGACATTTTCTTACTCTTGAAAATCCACATGCAAATTTGGGGGGGTGGGGGGTCAAAAATAATTTAATTGCATTAGTAATGTTAAAAACTGCCCTTACTCATACCTGTGAAAAACCACATACTTGTGAGATGTGTCAGGAAAAATTTTATTAAAAATGTGATTTAAATAGACATTTACTTATTCATACTGCTGAAAAACCTCTTTGTACAGTGTGTCAGAAAAGATTTAATCAAAAATATCATCTAAATAGACATTTTCGAACTCATACTGATGAAAAAATACATATTTGTGAAGTGTGACAGAAAAGATTTAATCATAAGAGTAATTTGAATAATCATCTCCTTATTCGTTCTGATGTAAAACCAGAAAGAATTTAATCGAATGAGTAATTTAAATAGCCAAATCCTTACTCATACTAGCAAAAAACCATATACTTATAAGGTGTATCAGAAAATATTTAATCACAAGAGTCATTTGAGTAGACATTTCCTTACAAATACTGGTGAAAAGCCACATACTTGTGAGGTGTGACATCATAAGATTTATTTGAATAGGCATTTGCTTACTTATAGTGGTGAAAAGCCACATATTTAAAACGTCTCAGAAATATTTAAATCAAAAGTGTGATTTGATTAGACATCTCCTTCTCATATTAGTGAAACTATTCATTTGTAAGATGTGTCAGGAGGTACTTAAATCAATTCTTACTAATGTACTCTTACAATGTGCACTTACTAGTGAAAAACCACATATTTGTTATAAGCATGTTTGTGTACTAGTGATAATTTTGAAACATTTTCATGACAAAAGTAAATATGTTATTTGTATCATTTTCCATCTTTAATAAAAAATCTATTGAAACTGACATAAGCATATATTTCGACAGTCTTAAAATGGGGTACATGGTGTAGGTACATCATTATTGCTTCAAAATTACAGTTATTATATCTCTATTGTGACAGCAGAGCAGAATTGGTGCATTCTTCTTAAACCATTCTCCATGTCGCATTCTGAAATGAAACATGAAACGAATTGTCTTCTGTTCTTAAGCAATGTTTTATTCGTGGATGCTAGAGATAAACTGCTTCAATGAAAATTGTGATTTTGCAAAGTTTAATATTCCTGAAACAAATGTACCTATTTCTAAACATTTCAGATGCTTTGAATCAAATGATAGATTTATTTTTTAATTTATGAGTTCCCCCCCCCCCCCAGCCCCCTTTCTTTTTTTAACCTCTTTTATATGAGGCATGTTCTGTTATCGGTTTTGCTGATATATAGGTATTTTCCTGATAATCCAATATTTACTAGTAGATCTGATATTTTTTTAACCTTTTTCCTTTATGTAACACAGATAGATTTTCTTTATCTTTGTTTTGAAACACAACAAGGTACAACAAGAAAGATCAATCATGCTTAAAGCATTGATTATGAAACACTTTCCAACTTCAATGCAATTTTATTTAAAACAGTCGAAAATGCAATACATTCCTCGGTAATATTTTAAAACTTATCATAATACTACATTAATTTATTATATTTGAAAAATTAAACCTTCATTGAAAAACATGAACATCATTCAAATGACGGCATTGAAATAAAAATTGCCTGGTTTAAATATATCTGAAAAGCGATACATTCCACGGTAATATTTTTAAAACTATCATAATACTACGATAATTTATTATATTTAAAAACTTCATCGAAAACAACTGAAATTAATTCAAATGACGTCATAGAAAAAATAAATAAAAAGAACGAATATGAGTCTGCAGGGAAAGACATGTGCTGTCCACATCAGAATTTTTAACAATATTACAACAATGATTTATAGAAGTGAACGGGGATTATTTTCAGGCCATTTCGAAAAAAATGTATGATCTATATTTAAAGATCCATCAAATTTTTGTCGAATAAAATGTTCAAAAAATTTAAGCTGTGTACCAAATTTTAACTCTCTAGGACGTAGGAAAGTGCATTAAAAATGCCATCAAATAAATTTATCATGAAGAGTTATATAAAATTTAAAAAAATGAAAAATTGTTATCTACCAAATTTATTTTAAAATGTGAAGCCACTCCCATATGCAAAACGTTTAAACAAATGGAGAGATATTTATTATATAATATATCTCTCTTTTCTTTCTGGAAGATATCCCAAAGTCAGAATTTAATTGAATTTGTTTTTTTCCCTATATTAAATAATTTTTAATTAAAAAACTACTTAACATATTTTACTGAATTTTTTTTTATATATTCTATGGGATAATGTGAATATTTTCTAAAAATTTCGAAGCAATTCGTGAATTTTAAATTTACTTAAAAAATGTTTGAAAAATTAGGTCCCATAGGGTTCAATGTATTTCATTTTTTCAACCCGGGTTCAATAAAAAACTAATTGGGTGATATTATTTATTTATATTCCCATAGGTCCTACAGACCGTCTGAACAACATACTAAAATTTCATTTTGATAAAGTCATTTTTACGGCAGTTATCGTGCTAACGGACAGACAGACAGACAGACAGAATGAACAAAGTCATAAACACTTTTCAACTTTGTTGTAAAGTGTTAAAAAGTTGATAATACTACAGTAAACATTGCTAGCCTAGTGGGTAGATAGTGGGCAAAGAGTGTGCCTTAGTGGGAATAAAACTCCAAATTCTAAGGTCATTTGACACTATGGTTATTGTTTATATTCAGTGGTTTTGCTCTTAGATAGTGTTATTTATTCATAGTGTTCTCGATAATGGGACCATACACATGAAACATGCACAACAATTTTAAATGCCCAGTTAAAAAGTAAACAGAGTAAAATGCCCCCTTTGAATTATGCTAATAAACTGTTAATAAAAAAAAGAAAATCTGCAGAAACTCCATTTTTCACATCATAGTGTATAATCAAATTACAATTCTTAAACACAAAATGTGGAGGTGGGAGGGCAATGTCAGAAATAATCGATGATTTTGCTAAAAGTTAAAACTTGAGAAATCTAGAATATTTAAATTGTTGTGAGAACAATGGATTTTAAATTGACTCCAAAAGTACTTGAATACTACATAGTAAATAAAATTTTTTTAGAATATTCTGGAAAACCAATGTAATAAAACACGTAAAAGTTCCTATAATGAAAAATATTTATAAGATTTTAAATAGGGTAAAAAAGTAACTAGTAGCATAAATGACACTGAATTAAATATGAAATTAAAAAAAGTTTTTAAAAAATGCAGAAATAGGTTTTAAAATCTTAAAAATACTAAAAATGAGTAGATATAAAAAATTATAAATGCATGTTAATAATACTGTATAAAGATATACATATTTCTGTGAATTTTTGATTACATTATTTTCAGGAAAAAAAAAAGTAATATGTCTTGTATTTTGTTGTGAATATTTTGAATATCCCCTTTTATTTTAAAAATTCCTTTCAGCAGCCAAATTAAGGATAGATTTTCCCCTTTGATTTTGGAACCCTGCTGAGCAGAGCCCAACTTAGTCTAACCAGGGCCCAGGGTAGACACTCCTCTGAGGCTCCCCTGCACCTTTCGACGTATATAAAATGAACAAAAATATTTTTTCAAAAACGTAATTACATCCTAGAAAAGGGTATAAAAAGTGAAGCTCTTGCATATATTTAATGAAATTTAAATTGTTGGCAACTTTCTAGCATAATAGCTACTAGATCTTGTATTAGTGTGATCTTATATATCCCCAAAAATGAGTCTTTTCTCTGAGCAAACCTATTCCAATGGAATTTTTTTTTTCAGAAAACAGTCGTTAATTTCTTGATTCAATTGTTTAATTTGGGGCCCCTCTAATGCTAGGGCCTGGAGCAGCTGCCACGCATGATCCTGTGTTAGTCAGGCCCTGCTACTGAGATTATTTATTTTTAGAATGATATGGAGCAGAGCATGATTTTGCGGAATAGCAAGTAGTAAATTGCTTGTTAAAAATATGAAATGCTAGTAACAAAAAAGCACTGTAACAAAAATTGCTAGTAACCTTTTCTGGTTCATTTGCATCATCTCTCCCTCCCTCCAAAATTGATTTTTTTATTCGTTTTTCCAGGGTTCCCATTAAATTGCGAGAATCTCACATTTTTCTAAAGAATCTCACACAATAGAAATTGCTGTGTGATGTTTTCTCACAGTATGAATAAAGACATTTCCTTCTGTTCAAATGCTTCCTACATTCCCCTTTGAGTCCAGTGATTACCAACTATTACAAAATTGTACAACTTGTCTTCGATTCCTGTCAACTTGTGAATATACTTGTACTATGTTCCCATTTTTATCATCCCCCTATTTTAAATCACCCTTCATTGTCAAATAATTGTATTCAGAGGCGTTAACTGACCTTGACCCCATTTATCTCCCAGGTGAATATGGTAGAATCTCGCATTGTGGGAACTGGCATTTTTACTTAAGTGCCTATCTGCAATGACACTGTAAAGCAGACTGGAATTACATTTGTAAACAGCAGTCAATTTTATCTGCATTTTAAATTTCTCAGATGGCACCAAAATTGGAGCTATAAATTCAGAATTGGCCCAGGAAAAATGGGCATAATCAGCCCTTTTAACTTCAGTCCATCTTACATTATTGATAAGGAAAAAAAATAATTCAAGGGACCCGGCCATATCGGAGGTGGGTTTGTCAACTTATAATGAAATGTTCATGTTATTTTGATGACATTGAATGATATTGAACTTTTCATTATGTCGTTTCCATGGAGATGTCGTTTATGGAGACGTGATATGACGTTCAATGCGTATCTGCTAGTCTCTTGATTTTTAAGGGAGATCACAATTTGTCACGTTCTCTCGATAAAAAAAAAGTGCAAATAATTCGATTTTTTGCAAATTTCTATAAAATTTCCTTATTTATAATTTTAGAAAGATATCTTTACAATTTATAAAACATGTAACCTGCAAATAATGCAAAATTTTGTTGAGATTCTCAAAAATGATCGCAAATTTCATATCCACAAGATGTAAATTTATTTTGCCAAAATCTTATTAGTAAACAACGAAATTGGCATTTTTTAGTTGATCCCCAAAATTTACTTAAATTATATTTCACCAAAATGCTGAAAAGAAATATCGCAATTCCAGTGTCCACGGAAAACAAATTCATTCCGCTCCAATCGTGTTACCTTTTGTTAAACATTAAAAATAGTATTTTTCTATTGAACTAATATAAATTTATTTAAACTATGCTTCAACAAAATAATGAGGAGGATAAAAATACAATTGCAACTTCTGCTAGCTAAATGTGCGCTACTAAAATCTCATTATCAAACATCAAAAAAGGACACTTTAATTGATCCCCAAAATTTAATTGACCTATCTTTTGCAAAAATGCCCAAAAAGCAAATAGAAAAAATCCCGATTAGTGGCCATAAAATGTGATTTAAGACATATTTCTGCAAATACTAAACCCTTGCTGAAGCAGACTTTCTGCAGCTGCAGGACGCAAATTCATTTTGTTAAGGTTTTGTCATTTACGCTATTTGTTATATTTTCGTATATTAGCTAACTAAATGCATTTTTTGTTAATTGTAATATCATGCAAATGTTTATAGATTAAAACTGTTTCATTGGAACAAAAATTTTTGAATTTTCACTCAAGTTTTAAAAATCTCACTCAAATGTTTGGCTAGGGTGAGAAAATCTCAATCAATTTTTAAAGGTCTCCAAAATTTTAATCATTGTTCACATTTCACACACAGACAGACTGTTTCCATGTTGTCAAATTATTTACTTGTTCTTGCTAGTCAAAAAATATTTTTGCTATTAGCATTTTTGATCACTAGCAAATGTTGCTACTGATTTTAGAAAATGAAATCATGCCCTGGTATGGAGATCCATTCCTCTGGATACATAAATAACTGAACTTTAGATAAATGAAATCCCTTTTTTTTAATTTGATCCCATTAATTACTGTAAGTATGTATATATTATTTTTCAATTTTAACCCTACCATATGTTATTCTGTTAAAAGTTTGCTACAACAAAATTTGCATTCATATATTAATAAACTTCTTGAGTAATAATACTCTCCCATTCAGTTCTTTTCCCTTAGCAGTACACTTATGTGATAAATTTCTGTTACTAAATAATGCTTATGCAATTTTATTGCCTATTAATAAAATTAATTTTTACTCTTTTACAAACAGTATAAATAATCTTTATTGATAAATATAGTAATATAAATATAGCTATTCATAAATAAAATATATTTGATATATCTGTATTTGTGAATAGAAACCTCTGTTAGGAAAATATCCAAAAGCAAAAACATACAGATACCAATATTAGCATGTGTCTAGTGTCACACAAAACACATGTAGACACTAAACACATGCTAATAAATATTCTCATTTTTAGAGATATATACAAAAATGATTTTTACTGTTATGCATTATTTATTTTTTAAGTACTCTCTCAAAATTACTTCTATTTTTATTGAAGCAGCAAAAATACCCATAAAAAAATTATTTCTGGCGATCTCTGGTCAAGAGATCAGTTTTAGACTCTTCAACATTCATTTTCAGCATAGATAGAAAATTATGGTGATAGTGATTTTTTCACAAATTCTGTTGTAAAAGGAAAAAAATTAGATGGATTCCTCAGATATTGGGTATGTTAACATTTCAACTGAGCTTTTTCATGCACTACACTAACCAATCATTTTTTTCCCATCTGGGCCCTTGTGCTTATTTAATAGTTTTGATTTGATTTAGATGTATTTTGCAGTATCATAGTATGGGAGTTTTAACTGAAGAGGCTGTGCAATTGACGTTTTAACTTAGAAAAGATTTTGGTATTACAAGTGAAATTTATATTGGAATTTGCTCTTACAATAAATTTTATTTTTTTGGTGAGTAAAATAAAAATATTTAAATACAAAGAATATAGATGAAATGCACAAGATTTTAAAATATGTTACCTATGTAAGATGAATTCATACAAGAACATTTTAAATGTTTTCTTATTTCTAAATTAGATCTAGTTTTACAGCCATTTTATTAAATATGAATTTATTAGAACCCATAGGGGGGGGGGGGGGGGGGGACACAAAGGCCGACATCAAGCTAGTCAATGTTGAATGTCCCATCCTTGAGTTTGCACCTCTTTAAAATGTAAAATGTTTTATAGGCACCCATGTATGAAGTATAGAATATTATTAGCAAATGACAGAAAAAATATATCAATTTTAAAAATATAAACTGTTAGAATTATCAAAATTAAACTATTCAAAAGAGTGCACTGAAAATTGGGGCGAAATATGTCTGAAACATAGTTAACATTGTCCTTTAACAATTTTGTATATTAATTATTTACAAATACTATACTATGAAAACTGAAAAATATCTTACAGTCACAATATATTAAAAAATCCGCTAGAAAATTATCAATCGCTTTCGTCCAATTGAGATTCTGATGTAATATGTGTTTCTTAAACGAAATTGGATTTATTCGTTCTAAAACTTGAAAATACACAAATAGATACTTCACCATATTGATGTCAAAATAAAGAACTAAGTGTACATTGAAAACTACTAAAGTTTATTAGTAGGGTCATTCCATGTCAAATCACACAATAAAATTTTGAAATTATGCCCACCAAATCAGATTTTCATGAAACTTTTTGTACTTCTTACTACCACAAAGTAATTAAGCTATATAAAATTTTTCCACTTTAGGCTACATGGTTTCTGGGATATAAAATGTCAAAGTTTTAGAAAATTGCTCATAAATGACTTTTGTAAGACTTTTAGAGGCAGTAGTTAAGGATCATGTATGTCTCTGTGTCCAATCTACATATTGTTGCAAAATTTTTACCACATATCAATAAAAGTGTGCAGATTTCATAAAAAAGTATTTTATAAATATTGCCTACTGAGAAACACTAAAATTTAATTAATTTATTTTTATTAAAAATTTTTAAGTGCAAAATCATCTTCATTAAATATGTACTATGACTTGAGGTACAAGAGTTATCAGGGTACTTTTTTTTAATTGAACGTAAAAGTATAGTCTAAAAGACTGTGAAATAAAAATGGTGGAGATTTAATACAACCCTAATCTAGTTTTAGTTATTAAGTTATTCTACCCGAGTGCATATAATTTAAAACATATTCTATGCAGACACTATGCATAAAAATACAATTTTTTAATTTTCATATTAGCACTAAAAATGTAAAGATGAAATTCATGTGCATGAAATTCGCATAAGGGTCTGTCTATATATCTAAATGTGCACAAATCTCGAATTTTTCAATGGCAACATTCAATTTTAACATCATAAACAAATTGTAGACCCCCAAATTAATTTACATATAATTTTTTTTACACTTCCTATTTTTATATTAGGAGATATTCAATATTCTGAAATGTGCAATTTTAAAAACTGCAATTTGAAGAGTGAAATTTCATCGATTGACAATAACTGTTATAATGAAATGGGTTATTTGCTACTTCACTGAAAAACATTACTGGCTTTTTCTGGATTTCAAAATGACCAAATTAATGGACAATTTATGTAAATAATGTAATCAACATATTGTAATTACATTCGGATATGTCGAACTCGTGAGATTTGTTCATTGAATAGATATTTTAATGGTATCTAATGGTTCTTAGGCTGTTGTAATAACTATCATACTAAACTGCAAATATGCAAATTAGTCTTTTAATTTAAAGTTACATTTTATGGTAATTAGTATTACATAATTGTTTTATTTTTTTTATTATAAATTTTCATGTATTTATTATTATTTTGTATAAATATTTTATTATCACAAATTATTATATACTTTTGTAACCGATTTCAAACTGGTACTATTGATCATAGAGTAACAATTAATACATCATCAGATGACTTCATGAAATCTCAATTATAACGATATATGTTTCAACCCTCTACACCTTTCTTAACCTTTCGATACCCTTAAGTTAATTAGGTTACATCTATACTACACTTTTTGTACAAAGTTTTATTGAAACTGAGTAATAAGAAATATCAGTTATATTAAATAAAGTTAAAATTAATATAATTTTTTCAACTAATATATGAAACCTAACATCGTCATGATAATGAATATTTAAATGTAACGAAAGAACTACAGGGAAGATACAGCTAAAATTTTGCATGTTGATATAAAATGTATTTGTGACTCTATTTCCATCAAGATATATCAAGGTATCTATACCATTTTAAAAATTATTTTTATTATATTTTTTCTAATATTGATCATAATGAAATTTATGACAAATTCCGATTATTTTGAAAATTGATTAAAGGAGGCTATTTTCGATGTATGGTAAGAAACTTCTAGCATACTAAATTTTCATCATATAGTTGATGGTTAGTATTGTAAAAATTAAATCAAAAGTCTCAAAAATTGTGTGTTATAGCAACTACATTTTTTCAAGAGATTTTGGAAAAAAAAAATTAATCTTTGTTGGATATCGATTAAACACTATTTTTAATGTTCAACAAAAAAAATTATAGTGGACACCAGGCTGGCAAGGGCAAAATTTATTTTTAGATTTTATTTTGCTACAGTAAATTTTTAAAACTGTGTAAAATATCCAAAAATGACATACCAATGCAACGGGGATAGTAGGGTATGGGAGGAGATTACTCCAGTCGCTCACACCTATATCCAACCATGTATAGAACTGCCCATACCATAGTCAAAGTCTTGGTATTTATAGGGGGGGAAGAATGGTAAAGCACATGTCTCTGGAGTCTCTGATGAGACTTACCCCTACCTTCTTTCTTATTCCAACATCCATTTATTAATGAAGTCAACAGAATTTTTTCTCTTAACCTGCATCATTCATCTCTTTTAATATTTTATTCAGTTTTAACTTTTCGTATGCTCGTTAAAAGCGAGCAAATCAGGCATAAATTACATTGCGCTCAATTGAAATTGTGCTTAAATTTAAATGCATTTAATTTTCAAAAAATAAATATGTAAAGTATATGTAATTTCATAAAACTATGAATTTTCCCAATTTAACAAGGGTTCTGATGATATCTCACTCCTCAACAAACTACTGAACTCTACTTGACCCATTTTCATAATTATTTTTTAAACAGAGTCTGATGCAACAGATTATCCCAGTATCATTTTTACTAACTTGGGAATTCATTCAAAATTAATTTCTGGCTTTTCATCGATTTTTGGAATTTATAGCTGTTCATAGCATGTTCTTGAAATCTACTCGAAACACTTTCATAGTTTGTTTGTTTTTAATGAAAAGTCTCAATCTACAGATTTTCCCAAAACTTTTGACTAACTTGAGATTGTATTTAAATTTGAATTATGAAATCTTATACTATCCTTAGCATATTTCCAGCATCTACCCTGTTCACTTGGCACTTTCATAATTAATTTTTTTTAAGGAGTTTTACCAGCAGATTTGTTCACTATATTTTATTAACTGAAGAACACGTTTGAATTTGAACTATGACCATGTTTAATCAATTTGAACCAAAACAGCAGCTAGTTTATAAAATTTTATTTTTAAACAAATTAAATGCTAATATTCAAACTAATTATAAGTAGATGTTTGGGCAGCATATCAATCATAAATGCCCATATAACATATTCCAAGGGAGGGGAGGGGGCAAACTCAAGGATAAGATGTTCATACATCAACTAGCTTGATACCCACCTTTGTGACCTTGAACATCTCGGAGGAAGCAAATGTGCCCTTTTGTCCTTCCCTATAAGCACCCTTGATATCAATGCACCCTTTATAACAAGGATTGGTCAAAGCATATTGAGTAGGGTATTGAAAAACACCCAACCTGTTTGGTAACTTATTTTTAAAATATTAATAATATTTTTTTTTATATTTTTTCTACAGTAATTAAGCCATTTTCTCTTTCTCTGTAAACATATTTGATAATTTGACATCCTTAAATACCAATATACACTTTTTTTAATAAACCTGCTAGTAAAAATTTGGTTGTGGTCAATCCAAGCAACCGTGGTTTGTTGCAGAGGATTTTTGCCTATTAACTTTTGCTTTTCATTATAAAAAAAAAATTTGTGGTTTTGTGCATTAAAATGCATCCATTTTTGAGTTTTTCTATTCTAGAAAAAACATATTCTTCAGCCTATTCAAATAACAAGTTAAGAAAATTATGTGCATTTTATTTAAATTTTCTCATAAACATATACTACATGCTTTTGTACTTAAAAATTTAAACATGTAATATATTAATATCATATTGAAGTGGTGATAATATAGTTTAAATAAAAATTATATACAATGGTAGCCAAAATTCTGCAAACTTTTTGAAAATTTTATGTTTTTCATCTTTGAAAACCTATTAAAAAATGCTATATTCCACTTAATGTAAATATTCATAATCAATTGAAAGATAATTTTATGCATAATTCAATAGTCACAAGAATCAGAATTTATATATATACACTACAAAAAGTTATGCTTCAAAAACAGCAATAATGATTAAATATTTATCAATGCAGTGCACTGTGTATTTAGAAATAGAGTAGCCCTTACTTTTTAAAACAGCTTCACAGTAACGACTCATGGAGTGGACAAGTGTTTAAAATTTTTCCTTAGTTATGTGATGCTAGGAAGAAATTATAACCTCAATTAATCTACTTTTGTTTGAGGGATATGCCTCACTCGTACAAATATTTTCTTGTACTAGGGTTGGCAATAGGGGTTGATATAATCTTGAAAGGTGCATATTTTAAATGGAAGGGTGTTTTTAATGATAATTGTGATAGTATATTGAAGAGTGATTATTATAGAGTGTGGGCATTTGATAAATATCTTAAAATGGGGATCGTGGATTTCTCTGGTACTTTAAAATGTTACCAATCAACATGTATCTAAACCCATTAGCTTATAATTTTGTTATTGCGGGTGGGTAAATTATTATTGTGTTAAGAGACACATTATGGATAATGGAAAGCATCTTTATTGAATAGATGATTGTCAGCTTAATGTTGGAAGCCCTCGGGGAAATATTTTAGTCCGTCATAGTGGTACCATCTATGGTTTTTAAAATGTTGCAATACCAAAAATAGCAGCTTTCAATGAAGACAATTTTTTAAAATTTGTACTTTCACGTGAACATTGGCTGCTAAAGAATGAGAAATGTTATAAAATTCTTTTTACGGCATCATTTTGAAGTTAATACATAGTGATACAACATGGATTAAGTCAGAGGTATTTTTGATCCATGATTTATTATGACTTTTGACAAGAGTTGACACAGCAACAGTGTGTCTATCGAATGAATTGAACTTTTGATGAAGAACCATCGAAAGTAACAGTTTCTAACTGGTTTAAAGAATTTCATCTTGAATGTTGGCGTCTCAAGTGGTGAATTTCTTGAAGGTCAGCCAAGAACTACTGTGATGTCAGAAAACATTAATGCTGTACAACAAATGATCACTTTAGATAATCATGTCACATATGATGAAATTGGGGCATATTTCAAGGGCCCGAGTGCATTCAATTTTACATGATAATTTAAAACTAAAATAAAAGTATCTGCACATTGGATTTCACAAAATTTAACTCAAGCTCAAAGGTATGCTCGTGTCAAATGGTGCAAGGAAAATCTCAAAGGATTCAACTCTGATGCCTCAAAACATGTCTTTGACATTATAACAGGTGATGAAACATGGATTTATTCCTGTGAACCTAAAACAAAACAACAATCTACTGTTTGGGAGTTTCATAATGGACCTAATCTTAAAAAAGTTGCTTGTGCCCACAGAGGTTCAAAGAAAATGATTCTTTGAAATATCTTGAATGAAATATCTTGACAACTTTCAAAACAATTAAGATGAGAGGGATCACTGAAAAATGTTGAAATTTTAAATCTCTCTTCTTTTTATTGAAGTGTCCAATAAAGCTGTCTCCCATCTCATGAAATGTGAATAAGGAATTCTAGATATGTGTATTGTCGTGAGTCGACAGGAAGTTGTGATTACCTTAAAAATTTCAATTTCCCTGATTTTACAGAGTTTTTTTAGGAGTTCCCTGATATTTCCAAAATGTTGATAAGCTGTATAAAGGGACTCTACCTCTACATACTTTTTGGTTGTAAAAAATGTGTCTAATCACATTTGTTCCATCTGTTTTTTCTTTGTTTGAAAATAGATAACTACCCCAGCTGGAAAATGACTGCTAGGTGGTTATTTTTACAATGGAGTTGGTGTTGTACTCTTGACACTTTACTATATTTTCTAAAACAACCCAAGAACCAGAGTATCTAGAAAGTCCAAATTTACTATTTCATTGTCTTTTGTAGTAAGTATATTTTAAGTCTTTAAACTTCGAACCTGATCGGGCTAGCCCCTCCATATGAATGTATTCGTTTTTTAAAAATATCTCGAGAACCAATGCAGCTAGAAAATCCAAATTTAGTATGTTGTCTTTTGTAGTATATTTTTATTCTTTGAATTTTGAACCTCATCGGACAAGACCGTCCTGGGCTCGTCATAAAAATGTATTCATTTTTCCAAAATAACTTAAGAACCAGAACAGTTAGAAAGTACAAATTTAGTATGTTGTTGTATTTTGTAGTATATTTTAATTCTTTGAATTTTGAAACTCATCAGTTTTGTTTGTCTTGGAACCATTACTATATGAATATATCCATTTTTAAATAACTTGAGAACCAAAGCAGCTAGAAAGTCTAAAATTAGTAGTGTCGTTATCCTTTGTAGTATATTTTAATTCTTTGGATTTTGAACCTTATTGAGCATTGCTTACAACAAAGGTTGTGATATTAAAATATTAAAATATACCACAACCTTTGTGATATATTTTAATTCTTTGGATTTTGAGTCTTCTCGGCCTAGCTCATTTTGGTTCTGCCATAGGAATATACTTATATTTTGAGAAGAACTCAAGAACTAGAGCAACTAGAAATTCCAAATTTAGTGTGTCATTATTTCATCATATATTTGAATAATTTTAATTTGGACTCTTACCGGCCCAGCCAGTCCTGGGGCGGGGCCGCAATGGGAATACATTCGTGGGGATAACTTGAGAACCGGAGCAGTGAGAAAGTCCAAATTTGGTACATCATTGTATTTTATTTATCAATTATTTTTTATACATTTAAGTTACATACAAATAAGAAAAGCCATGTTTTTCACCTATACTTTTTGCTGAATTCCTGTAATTAAACATAATTTTTTATTCAGTCTTTGAGTTTAAAATTCTGAAGGTAACTCTTTTCTAGGTTCACATAAATACAAAAGGACCAGGTATGACCAACCTGTCAAGAAATGTGGGGAGGGGGCTTAATGTGGAGGACTTTCAATTTGTAAATACTGTATTTGCTTAAATGAATCATTAATGCTTAAAATCACAATTATTATTTTGATATTCATTACCATTTTTTTTTAATCATTTATATTTTGAGGTATTATAAAAGTTAAAATATTCTTATGGATCTGTCGTCTACTGCTAGCAAGTTACTTTGTTAAAGAAAAAATTATTCATTTTTAAATATACATATATTCAAATATTATAAAAAATCTGAAATTATTTTTCATTTTCTTGTGACTTATGATAAGTCATCCTTATGACAATAAAGGAAGGAGGGATTACATTTCTCCATTGCTGCTTTCAGTTTACGCATATGCGTTTGAAAAAAATATGGAACTAGTAACCATTAGTTCCTTAGAAAAATTTCTTGGGGGGGGGGGGGGGGGTAACCATATATTTTGTTTCCCATTTCTCCACATATCATTTCTACGAAATTTAATGGGGTTCTGGGGGGGGGGGGAAGAGTATGACACCAAATTTTCCCTCTTAGCAACATCCCCCGTGTTTCAGGACTTTTGAGCCGGGGGGGGGGGGGCAAATTTTCTATTTGTCCCCTATAAATATATCTAAATGCTGTCGCATAAATAGAAACTAGGTTAACAAAATGTCTCGTAGAGGGGTGAATAATCGTCTCAGCAGTGGCGGCTCGTGAGTGACATGTAGAGGGGGGCGCTCATCTATGTATTTATGCCTATATATATGTTAGTAATATATATATATATACATATATATATATATATACATATATATATATATATATATTATATATATATGTATAAAGCATATGTATATACATATACGTATTTTGAGCATAGCAACTGGAGTATTAAAAATATTTCTGCCCTATCCGCGCTTTGTTAACTTTCGCGGCACACATATGTCGCCGAAATTCTGCTCAAACAGATGCGTAATATTTTCTGAGAGATAAAATGCAATGCTTAGATTATATTAAAACTAAATTTAATGCCCCCCAAAACATAGAATATATTTTTTATTTTAATCCAAAATATTTTTGGTGCTGCCATCTGTTGTCGTAATTTAATTCATACCGATTATTTTTATTTTTTAATGAACATTTTTAAATATCTATTCCTTCTAATACAGTGTTAAATACAACAACAGATCATATATAATAATGCCACAATCACGGAAAGGTAATTTATCATTCTATAAATTTGATAAGGGATCTGAATGTACATCACTGAGGACTGCAGTTTTGTCTTCAAGTCCAAGTTCAATTACGTTTCCGTGATTATGGCATTATATATGATCTGTTGTTGTATTTAATAGCGTATTAGAAGGAATAGACATTTAAAAATGTTCATTAAAAAATAAAATAGTCGGTATGAATTAAATTACGACAACAGATGGCAGCACCAAAAATATTTTAAATTAAAATAAAACATATATTCTATGTTTTATTGGGTATTAAATTTAGTTTTAATATAATCTAATCATAGCATTTTATCTATAAGAAAATATTTCGTAACTGTTTGAGCAGAATTTCGGCGAAATATGTGTGCCGCGAAAGTTAACAAAGCGCGGATAGGGCAGAAAATTTAACTTACCTCCCACCTGCTCTCTCGTTCATAAAACTCCCGGACACATGGAACGTATCTTTCCTAGTGAAAAACATTACATAGTCCTAATTTACATTAAAGTAAAATTGTAGGGCCTAGTTAAACTAAAAGTTATGTCCAGGGAGTTGACTAAAAATATGCATATTCTGGCGATACGTACTGATGGTTCAGACACTATAGCCACCCGTAAAATCAGAATCGGTGGATTAGGAGGTGAGATAGAAAATTGGGGGGGGGGGGGGGGGGTAACCAAAGTAAGAGTTACGCTCGGGGATTTGCTATATTAAAGTTGCATATCCAGGTGACATGTACAAATGGTAGAAAGACTCACTATAGCGACAAGCCGAACCAAAATCGCTCAATTAGGAGCAGATATGTAAAATTCTGGGGACTAGTTAAACTAAAAGTTATACCCAGGGGTTGACACAAAAATATGTGTATCCAAGTGAAATGTACAAATGTTGCTCAGACTATATAGTCACCAGCAGAATCAAAATCGCTCAATTAGGAATTGAAATGTAAAATTATGGGGACTAGTTAAACTAAAAGTTAAGCCCAGGGGTAGACGCAAAAAACGTTTGTATATTATATCCATCAAATATGTATATCAAGTTAATACGTATACATGTGGGTCAGAGACTATAGCCACCATCTGAATCAAAATCTCTTTATTAGGAGTCGAGATGGATAAATGTGTGTGTGTGTGGGGGGGGGGGGGTGCTATTTGAAGTAAAAGTTACGCTCAAAGATTTATCACTATAAAGATGCAGATCCAGGTGACATGTGCTAATGCTGCTGAGACTATAGCTACTAGCAGAACCAAAATCGCTCAATTAGGAACAGCGATGTAAAACTGTGGTGGATAAAAGTTACGCCCAGGGGTTGACACAAGAAACGTATGTATATTATGTCCATCAAATATGTATATCAAGGTGATACATATGCTGCAGAGACTATAGCCATCAGTAAAATCAAAGTCGCTCAATTAAGAGGTGAGAGGGGAAATTGGAGGGGGGCGCGTAACTGAAGTAAAAGTTAATCTCAGGGATTTCTCACAACGATGCATATCCAGGTGACATGTACAAATGGTGCAGAGGCTATAGCCACTAGCAGAACGAAAATCTCTCAGTTAGGAAACGAGACGTAAAATTGAGGGAGCTAAGCTAAAAGTTACGTCCAGGGGGTTGGCACAAAATATATATTCAGGTGACACGTACAGATGGTGCAGAGACTATAACCATAATTAGAATCAAACTCGCTGAATTAGAAGCCGAGATAAGAAATTTGGGGGCTACTCAATTTAAATATAAGCCTAGGGCCAGTATTATAAGTCTAGAGCCAATTTGGGGGCTACCAATATAGTCGCCAGCGGTCGGGCCAAAATTTCCAGAAAAACGACGTCAGATAAAAGAATCATGTTGAAAATTTAATTTTTAAGTTTTTTAACAAATACTTAGAATTTCTTTATTTTTTAGGAATTTTTTAATGTTAAATAGCTGAAAAAATAAGACAGCTGGTAAGTCAACTCAAACTAAATATCCGAAACAACACATTTATGAAAGTGTCACTAAAAATAGCCTATATGTCACAGTGTGCCAAAAATTGGAAACTCGTGACGCTTAAAGAATTATTTTGATGTCAAACATATTGAAATTCGTCACCAGCAGATCAACTAGAGCATAGAAATAAATCCCTTCCGGAAGAACAGAACAACAGACCAACTACATCAGAAATGACGAAATGCGAAACAACTTCAAAAATGAAGACAGCTGGGTGAGTCAAGCGATCCCTCAAACTGAGTGTCCTAAACAAGGCACTTTATTCACGATAGCCAGAAACCCCTAAAATATCATACCCCCCCCCCCCTTTCCATCACCACACACGTACACTTAATTCTCTCATTTGTTCAAATGTTTATTTAAACTTCCAAATTTATAAAACACATTCTTAAATGTGGAAAATTGAAGCCAAATTAGCGAAACTGAGCCAATTTGAGAAGTCCCTCTTCGTGTTTTTCTACTCTTCTGTTTCTTTTTGGCTGGGGGCGCGCTCAGTCCCGCGACACAATCTACTAGTAAATCTGCAATGTCTGGTTTTTTTTCACGCCAAATTTCTAATATTGCTCCTATACCATTCTTTCACTCAGGAGATGCCGACGGCAGGGACGCGGCTTTAAAAATATCCCGGTATTTTCCCCTATGTGTTGAAAATTCTGTGCAATACAGCTTTCGTGAGTCGACTTTCTCCGAAGAAAGGTGTAGTGCTGCCATCTAGTGACTTTTTTCATAACTTATTTTTAATAATTCTCGATTTAATTGAACCAAAAAATTCGGATTTTTTCAATAGAAATTGTAATAAATCTGTATAACTAAAAAAATAATTTGGGGTGTTTACTCAATGGTGTCGCGCGTACTCGCGCCCCCTCCCCCCCAATGGCCGCCACTGCGTCTCAGGGACGATAATTCCACCCTTTGAATAACGAACTCGAATTGCAGGTATGCCTGAAAGAAACATAGACTATAGTATATAGTCTATATAGTATCCTATATAGACTATAGCTCCTATAGTATATATAGGAGCCTTACACTGGACACCATTGTATGAAACTAAGGCAAATATGGTTAGTTTTCCATTTAGAGAACAAAACTTTTAATATGTTAAGATATTTACATATGTATGAATTTATGCCCTAACGTAGTGTATTTCTACTTGAAAGTTGTCATATCCAGTCACATTGCCTACGGTCATTGCTGGACCCAAATGATGTCGAAAAAGTTTCACATTTTTACAAAATCTGTCTCAAGTAAAACGCTTGATAATTTCGCAAATGCCGATCTCGCATGAACAACTATTCACCGCAACGCACTCGCGCCAAAATACCACGTGATAAATACGTCAGGCGCGAATTTCAGAGACCTCAGATAAATGACGACTGTTCTTTGTTTGCTTTTATGCGCAAATTTACAGTTCAATTAGTCTATGCGCGATTTTGATATTGAAAGCACACACACACACACACACATATATATATATATATATATATATATATATATATATATATATATAATTTAAATTTTATATCATTATTAATAATTTTTATTACTTTTTTCTATTATATTATTTATTTATTTATTTTCCTTTTAAAGTATTTTCAAGGCCATCAAACTACTAGTATTACGAGTTACTCCGCATAGAACATAGTGTGGTAATTGTAGGAGGGAGTCGACCTTGTGGTCAAACTAAAGCATGAGACGGAAAAAATTGACATGCTTAATGTTTACATCTGTAACCGTAAACGTCCAGGGGAAGGTAAACGACCCCCTTACACTCCCCTATGGGCGCCCATGGCAGTCCTTTACGGGCTCCCATTGCATGAGCTCCCTACTTAATGCTATTGCCCTTAGGACATAACCTAACGGAGCCGAAGTTTCAATTTCCTCAGGGGCAGTAAACAGTCTTTCCAGATCCACCAAAAGTCTCTGTGATATAAGAGGTTGAAACATTGCACACTTGCCATGGGATGGGGCTCGACAACCCAGTGGTTAGCAGGCGGGAATTGCTATGGGAGCTCATGGCAAGAACGCCCATAGAACTAATTCCAGGGGTGACAAACTCAAGGAAGAGGCGTTCCATATCGACTTGCTTGTAATCTACTTTTATATCTTTAAATGTGCACAGTATGGTAAGTTTAACCAAGCGTTCTCTTATGAGAGCCCTTAGCAAAAACACCCGTAGAAC
The DNA here is from genome assembly GCA_951213105.1 of Amaurobius ferox. Classification (NCBI taxonomy): domain Eukaryota; kingdom Metazoa; phylum Arthropoda; class Arachnida; order Araneae; family Amaurobiidae; genus Amaurobius; species Amaurobius ferox. The sequence goes on along the minus strand of OX578140.1, from coordinate 77,504,311 downwards.
TAATTTCATCGGCGACAAATTCATGGATGAGACGTTCAATATTGACTAGATAAAGACTCGCATGTCTAAGCTTGAACGTCTATGGGACGGCAAGTGTCATCGTTTCCCTCCACTATGGGCGCCCATGTAACATTTTGCAGGAGGGAACTCGAGGATGAAGCGTTCAATATCGCTAGCTTGTAACCTACATTTGTAACCTTGACTATCCAGTTCAGCTTAAGTGATCCCTTGCAGTCCTCTACGGGCTCCCATCGCATGGGATTCCAGCTTATATATACTATTGCCCTCAGGACAGAACGTAACGGAGCCAAAGTTTCGATTTCTTCAGGGGTAGTAAACAGTCTTTCCAGACCCTTCTAAAATCTCTGTGACATAAAAGGTTGAAACATTGTACACTTGCCATGGGGTATCGGGCGCGGTAAGTATTTGGGTGGGTGGGCAGCTGGGAACACCACGTGCTGTTGGCATATTTCGGGCGCGGTAGCCCGGTGGTTTGCGCTCTAGATTTACACGTTGCCATAACTGCCGCCGTGTTCATGCGGAGTACGATCACGTTAAACATGTGGGTCCGTAAGTCCTTCCGAGAGGCTGGTGGTCAGGGAAGGAGGGTACTGTCTCAGTGGATGCCTCCCCCACAGGGTTCCGGTCTAAATTGGATGGCACTTCCCGGCCGTCCAAACGGTTACCTTACACCTTTCTGGTAGGTCAGACGGTCTGGGTCTCAACAACAACAACAACACTTGCCATGGGGTGGGGCACTACAGCCCAATGGTTAGCGCGCCGGAATTAATTGCACTCAGTAGGCCCAGGTTCGATTCCTGTCACTGCCAAAACTGCCGCCGTGTTCACGTGGAGTACGATCACGTTAAACATGGGCGTCTGTAAGTCCTTCCGAGAGGTTGGTGGTAGGGGAAGGAGGGTACGGTCCCTGTGGATGCCTTCTCCACTGGGTTCCGGTTTAAATTGGGTGGCACTTCCCGGTCGTCCAAACAGATACCTTACATCTTTTTGGTAGATCGGACGGTCTGGGTTTCAACAACAACACTTGCCATGGGCGCCCATAAGGATGTTGAACGTCACGAATATCAAACTAATGAATACTTACTGTACGTCGCCTCCGTGAGATTGTCCCCTCTGGAAAAAGTTCTATTGACGTCCTTGCCATGGGCGCCCATAGTGAAGCATAAGGGAGCAAGCACTTGCCTTCCCGTGAACATCAAGGTCCCAAATGTAGGTGTCAAGCTAGTAGATATTGTGCGTCTCATCCTTGTGTATGCTCTTGTAAGAAACTATGGACGTCCTTGCCATGGGAGCCCGTAAAAATTTTGAAAGCCACAAACGCAGGCATCAAGGTAATCGATATTGTACGTTTCGTCCTTGAGTTCGCCCCACTATAATAAGTTCTATGGCCACCTTTGCTATGGGCGCCAATAGCAAAAACACCTATATAACTTTTACAGACGGAAGACTGAAGGGAGAGACATACAACATCGGCTAGCTTGATATCTACATCCGTGAACTTGAACGTCGACGGGATAGAAAGTTCCCCCTCAAGACCTCCTATGGGCGCCCATGGCAAGAGCGCTTATAGAACTTATTCCAGCTGGGGAACATTCAAGGGCGACAATATCGACTAGCTTGACACCCTGTGGGCAACACCTTATTATCAACATCTCGTATGGGCGCCTATGGCAAAGGCGTCAATAGACATTTTTCCAAGGAGAGTATACTGAAAGATAGGTAGTAAAATATCTACTAATTTGATACCTACATTTGTGACCTTGAATGTTCACAGTAGGGCAAGTGATCCCTTGCGCTCCCCTACGGGCGCCCATGGTGAGAGCGCCAATAGAACTTTTACCAGCCGGATAAACACAAGGATGTGACGTACAGTATCGATTACATTGACGTACAGTATTGATATCTATATTCGAGTATTGTTAATATTATTGTATTAATATTGATAAATGTTATTGTCCCCTATGGGCGCCCATAGGAGAATGTGAGGGAGAACTTGCTATCCCGTGGATATTCAAAGGTAGGTATCAAGCTAGTCTATATTGTACGTCTCACCCTTCAGCTTACCCCCTGAAAAAGTTCTATGGGCACTCTTGCCGTGGGGGCCCATAGGGGAGCGCGACGGGAACTTGTCCTCCCGTGGACGTTCAAGGTCTCAAACGCAAGTATCAAGATACTAGATACATTTACCTCTCATCCTTGAATTTGGACATTCCAGGAAAAGTTTTATGAACGCTCTTGAATCCCACTCCTTTTGAACAAGGTGGACCCCTCCCGCAATTACAACACTACATTTTGACATTCTTTCTCTCATCTGGGTTCTAATCACGTTAATTACAAAATGCTCTACCTAATTCCATTTTTTTACAAAATGCATATGCATGGCTGTACGTACTCTCTCTCTTAAAATATCTAATTTCGAATTATTCGTATTTTAATTAACTGTTTCTAATTTTCTACAGAATGGTAGAATATTTTGAAATCAATGTGATTAAAATACAGATTATTCAAAATTAGAGATTTTACAAAAGAGAGAGAGAGAGAGTCTGTATAGCCATGAAATTCCCCTAAAAAAGTTCCACCCCTAAAAAAGCTTCTCCCATACTTAGAAAAATTCTAGGCTTCATCCTCGATAGTTCCACTTTTAGCCGCTAGGGGGCACTGATGGCACTGCTCTTCCACCGTAGGTGAAAAGACGGTGTTGCCACCTCCAAAAATGTTTCTCCCATACTTAGAAAAAACTCATTCAAAAAAATTTATTTCCCCCCAAACCCCTCGTACAAGACTACGAAATCGTTGCCATCCAAAAAAATGTTTCTAAAAAATTTTAACCTTCACCTTTTTTTCATTTTCCCCCTTTTACACCCCCGACCAGGAATACAGAATTCAAGATGGCTGCCATTTTGCTCTTCGCTCTTCACTGCTCTTCCACTGGCGCAGAACGCCCCTATTCTCTCTACTGGCCTAAATCACTTCCACTCATTTGTCTTGTATGATATAGTGCAATATTGCCACTTATTGTCACCTATCTAAAGTCACTTACTAGGAGTTGTAACGCAGCTGCCACAACATGATACCCAAGCGAAAGTGATTTAGGCCCATTTGGGATTAAACTCTTCAGTTAATGAATTGCACTTCCAATTTTATTGTGTACTTGCAGTATATTTGTTCTTCATATGGAATATACATTATAAAGAAACTTAAAATTCACAATCACGTGCAAATTCCTAAAGTAATCTAAATGACATTGTTATTCATTCTATTAAAATATTTAAATTGATGGTCCTAAAAATAAGTTTAAGTATATCTGTTTCCAAATTTGTCTAATGGGGGTCATATAAAAATATAAAAAGTGTAACTTTTTGAAAATTAATGGGAGGACTATTTCATTAACGTAGTCATATTTCCTACTTTACTTTCAACATTTTGTTAAGTAACACTCATTGATTTCGTTATTCAAATTTTATATTTAAATTTGCATTTCTTGTGAATTTGTTTATTTTAGTTTTGTAATAAGGCTATGGCAACACTCTTGGGTTTCTGGAGACGTTGTCAGATGAACGAGCGGTTTTGTTTACGAGTTGACGTTGACTGTACGAATGTTAAGTTTTGAAGTAAAGTTTCTGGTTCCTGAAAAGCAGTTGTAATTATTTTCGTACATATTGAAACGTGTGAAGTTGGGTAAATTTCTATGGCGTTTCTGATATTTGGTGACCCAGACGTGACCGTGAAGATAGAAAGGTTAGTTTCGTTTGGAATTTTGTTTTAACTAAGCCTGTCGCTGTCACATTTTCATAATGGAACTGCTCATAAGAAAGCGAAAGCCGATTCGAGCGTCTTTTACAAAGTCGTATAACATTTTGACAACGGCTTTAATTGATGAGGAACCAGACGATAAAATTATTCAAACATATTTGGCAAATATGGACAGATTAATGATGAATTTAGCAGAGATCGACGACGAAATCTGTAACGCTTTGCTTGCCGATGATTCAAAAGTGGAAGAATATGAAACTGAATATGGGGTAATAGAAGAATATCGCGGAAAAATGGTTACAGCTAGGGTTGGCGTCGAAATGCATTTAAATAAAACCGCAACCAAACCGAGTGCGAGTTTTTCCCATGTTCAAGAAAAAATGAAACTGAAGCTTCCTAAAATTGAATTTTTGAAATTTGGGGGTGAAATAAAAGATTGGCTAGCATTTTGGAGTCAATTCAAGAGAATCCATGAAGATAAATTGATGGAAGAAGAAGATAAATTTCAATATTTAATCCAGTCTATGATCGTTGGCACAAGAGCAAGAGAAATAGTAGACAGCTTCCCTCCTACTGCAGAAAATTATTCAAAAGCTGTTGAAAGCCTTAAAAATAGATTTGGAAGGGAAGAGCTACTCATAGAGTTCTATGTCAGGGAATTGCTTGGACTGGTGATTAAAAATGCAGTGTCTTCAAAATCCAAAGCAAATACAGCTCAATTGTATGATAAGTTAGAATCGCATTTAAGGTCTCTTGAATCAATTGGTATGACTTCTGACAAATACGCAGCAATGCTTTTTCCCCTTGTTGAATCTTGCATACCGGAAGAAATACTACGAGTCTGGTTAAGAAATCCGGTGGCGGCTAAAGGTGAAGAAAGTGATACTTACATTGATAAGTTGAAAAACCTGTTATTGTTCCTAAGAACTGAAGTAGAAGGTGAAGAGCGTATCTCGCTTGCTAAAGCTGGTTTAAACAAAATGAGAAAAGTAGTCGAAAGGAAATTTGTAAGGAAACGGGTATGAATTTACCGACTGCTACTGATTTATTTTTAGGGATAAATTCATGTGAAAAGTCCATTTGTGTATTTTGCGGAAAATTTCATGAAAGTAAAGAGTGCTTCAAAGCTCAAAAACTTTCTCTAGAAGAGAAGCACGATATTTTAAAAAGAAAGAAGGGATGCTTCACTTGTTTACTGATTGGACATCGTTCTAAACAGTGCAAATCACATGTTCGGTGTATAATTTGTTCCAAAAGGCACTGGGTAGTTATGTGTCCTGAACTAACCAATAATAAAAGGGTTTTAGTTACAGAGTTCAAAGAAGGTGGGGATCAGAATATTACTTTATCCAGCCAAGGCCACTCTGAAGTATTATTGCAAACACTGCTTGTGGTTCTTAAAGCTCACGGAAAATACCGAAAAGTTAGGGCACTGATTGATACAGGTTCTCAGCGTTCTTATATTCTAGAAAGTACTGCAAGGCAGATGGGATTTAATCCTGTGAATACTGATATATTAACACAAGTCGTGTTTGGAGGAATCACCTCTAGGAGAGAGCACAAGTGCTACAATGTAATTTTGAATAGTTCAGTTAATAACTATTGCTGTGAAATTAAAGTGTTAGACCAACCTGTTATATGTGGTTCAATACCAAGACTCAAGACTGGATTATGGTTGGAAGAAATGAGACAAAAGGGAATCCAGCTCACGGATATAGGAAGCAATCAGCCACCTATTGAAATACTTATTGGAGCCGATTTCGCTGGTCAACTTTACACAGGACGCGTTCATCAGCTAAAGTGTGGACTGGTCGCTGTGCAAACTCATCTAGGATGGGTTGTAATGGGAAAGTCTCAAGAGGATTCAAAGTATAGCAATTATGGTTCGGTTTTAACTTTACTTTCGATTCATAGTAACAATGTTCCTGATTTATGGAAGTTAGAAGCTATTGGAATCACTGAACCATGTGAACATCAAAGCAAAGACGAAGTAGAAACAGCTGTTTCGGATCATTTCAAGAAAACAGTTAGAATTAATGAAGACGGAAGATATCAAGTTAGTCTTCCTTGGATGCATACTCAAGGAGAATTACCAACTAACAGAGAAATAGCTGAGAAGAGATTGAATTCCACAACATCTAAACTCATGAAAGAAGGAAAGTTTGAAAGCTACAATGCTGTTTTCCATGAGTGGTGGCAAGAAGGAATAATCACAGAAAGTTCAGAGAATAGTGGTCATTTTTTACCTCATCGAGGAGTATTTAAGTGCAATTCATCGACTAATGTTAGACCTGTCTTTGATGCATCCTGTAAACAGAAAGGATCTTATTCCTTAAATGAATGTTTGGCAAAGGGACCAAATCTATTGGAACTGATTCCCACAATACTTTTGAAGTTTCGAGAGAAAAAAATCGGCGTTATTTCGGACATAAAGAAGGCTTTCTTGCAAATATCTGTTGTTAAAAGTGATCAAGAATTTTTAAAATTTCTTTGGTGGCAAGGTGAAAGCCAGAATGCTATAAAGATTTTCCAACATTGCAGAGTAGTCTTTGGATTAAACTGTAGTCCTTTTCTTCTTGGAGCAGTGATACAACACCATTTGGACAAATATTCATCTTCAGCTCAACATAAGGTAGCACAGAAACTTAAATCAGCATTTTATGTTGATAATTGTGTGTGTTCGGTAGACTCTGAAGTGGAATTGCAAGAATTTGTTCAAATATCCACCGAGGTGATGGCGGAAGGAAAATTTGAATTAAGAGACTGGGAACATACCGAAATAACGGATACTTGTGTCAAATCTAATCCGTCAACAGTCTTGGGATTGTTATGGGACAAACAAGAAGATGTATTATTCTGTGACATCGCAGCGATAAGCAAACCTGAAGGGACCATCAGTAGAAGAACTATTTTATCTATTGCACAAAGACTATTTGACCCCATAGGTTTCACTTGTCCAGTTACATTGTATCCTAAGTTGTTATTACAAAATAGTTGGAAATCTAAATTGAGTTGGGATGCTGAAGTACAGAAAGATGTTTCACATAACTTTTTGAAATGGATCGCTGAACTACAAATGCTTAATGTCGTGAGGATTCCTAGACATGCTTTTATCAATGATAACTCAACATTGAGTCTACATGTGTTTTGTGATGCATCTGGGATTTCATATGCAGCTGTTGTATATTTGCGATATGAAACCGATACTAATATTTCCGTGCAGCTACTCATGGCAAAATTAAGAGTTACACCATTAAAACCCATTTCTATTCCAAGACTAGAACTTTTAGCTTGTGGTATTGGTGCACGTCTAGCAGACTTTGTGAAGAAAAGCTTGAAATTTGATTCTGTTAGGGAATATTTCTGGACGGATTCTTCTACTGCCCTACACTGGATTAAAAGAAATGAGCAGTGGGGAGTATTTGTCAAAAACAGAGTAAATGAAATCCAGAAATTATCTAATATTGAAAATTGGAGACATGTTAATAGCCAAAATAATCCTGCGGATCTGCCCTCCAGAGGATGCTCAGTGAAGAAATTAATTGAATCCCGATGGTGGGAGGGACCTCCATGGCTGAAACAGAATGAAAAGGATTGGCCACGCTCTGAATGCACGGTTAATGAAATAGACGTGCTGCAAGAAAGAAAAAATATCTCTGCGGTTCTGTTGAGTAAAACGCTTAAAGAGACATGGTTTCTATCATATTTTTCAAAGTATACAAAAATTATAAGAATGGTAGGATGGATTTTTAGATTTCTTCAGACTGCTCGAAAGAACATTCGTGATCGAAACACTGGAAAATTATCTGCTGATGAGTTGAATAAAGCTGAAAAGGCAATTATCAAAACTGTTCAAAGAGACACCTTTACCAAGGAACGGTTAAATAGTTTGAAATCCTTGTGTCAGTTGAAAGACCGTGATGGTTTAATTCGAGTGGAAACAAAGTTGACAGAACGTAAAGATGAAGACAATTTCAAGTACCCAATACTACTGCCAAGCGAACATAAATTGGTAGAACTTATCATCCAAGAACACCATGCAACCAAACTTCATGTCGGATTACATTCTTTATTGTCAGATTTGCGTGAAAAATTCTGGATACTTAATGGAAGGAGAACAGTACGCCGTGTAATTTCGAAATGCATTAGATGCAAGAGACGCAATGCAAAATGTATACAAACAACTCCAGTTCCTCTTCCAGAAGACAGAGTAAGACAAGCGTCAGTTTTTGAAATTACTGGAGTAGATCTGGCTGGACCCCTCATATTGAGGGGAGGTGTGAAAAGTTGGGTTGTTCTCTACACGTGTGCTGTTTATAGGGCTATTCATTTGGAGCTCATAATATCATTATCTACTAAAGCTTTTCTGCTCAGTTTCAGACGGTTCATAGCACGTCGTGGAAGGCCTAATACCATCTATAGTGATAATGGAAGTAATTTTGTCGAAGCTGATAATCTTCTACAAAAAATTGATTGGAAAACCATTGAAATAGAAACAGCCGTCAAAAGAATTACTTGGAAGTTCAATCCACCCTCCGCTGCTTGGTGGGGAGGGTTTTGGGAACGTCTTGTGCAGATGGTTAAGAGACTGTTGAGACGGGTCTTGGGAACAGCTTCTTTAGACTATGAAGAAATGATGAGCATTCTCTGCGATTGCGAAGCAATAATTAATGCCAGACCACTGACTTACATTTCCGAAGATCCTGAAAACCTAACTCCTTTGACTCCGGCTATGTTTTTGCAGGACATGCAGACGGTGGGAGTGCCAGACTTGGACCTTTTGGACAAAGTGGATCTCACAAAAAGACTGAGATATCAGCAGACATTAAAGGATCAGTAAGGAAAAGATTTAGAGTAGAGTATCTTGGCCAATTAGTGCAACATAGGGAAAAAATGAAAATGCTGAATGTCAAAATTGGAGATATAGTTCTCATTGAATGCGAGAATAAGAAAAGAACTTTCTGGCCAATGGCAAAAATAACTGAAGTTTATCCCGGAAAAGATGGCAGCAACAGAGTTGTGAAATTAAAGACAGCAACGGGGGAACTAATTCGACCAGTTCAGAGAATTTTCCCTCTTGAAATTGAATGTCCATCCCGAGAACCAGAAACTGATACTGTAGCTAGTGAGAAAAGGGTTGTGGACACTTCACCCTCTGTTCAACGAAAGACTGTTGTTACTAGAAGTGGCAGTACATTAGACTCCCATCTAGGTTTAGATAAATGTAGAAAAGTTTAATTTCCATTTAAATGTTAATTTATCTTTAATTTATTGTAAGTTTTGATTATAATGTTTAAATCAAAAGGTGGGAGAATGTTAAGTAACACTCATTGATTTCGTTATTCAAATTTTATATTTAAATTTGCATTTCTTGTGAATTTGTTTATTTTAGTTTTGTAATAAGGCTATGGCAACACTCTTGGGTTTCTGGAGACGTTGTCAGATGAACGAGCGGTTTTGTTTACGAGTTGACGTTGACTGTACGAATGTTAAGTTTTGAAGTAAAGTTTCTGGTTCCTGAAAAGCAGTTGTAATTATTTTCGTACATATTGAAACGTGTGAAGTTGGGTAAATTTCTACGGCGTTTCTGACACATTTTTGCAATTTACATTGCCCACTTATCTCCAACAGGTAAAGAATTAACGTGCGTTTCAATCTTTTTGGGACACCCTGTATATTATTTAGAGAAGCTACATTTTTTCCTCTTTCAAAATATAATGATAAATTTTTAACAGCAGTAAAACAAACTTTTACAAATGTTGAATACTTAATTTTCACAATAATGCCCCACTCTGTTACATGCAAAAATACTTTAGTTAACAGCTTTTAATACATTGGTAATTTTGCTTATATTCAGGGACATATTTAAGGGAGTTTCTTTTAGGATTTTTTTGGCCGAGGGGGGGGGATGAAACTTAAGAGAAAGGCTAATTTTCTATTTGCCTTACATAAATATATCTAAATGTTGTCACATCAATAGAAACTAGGTTAATATAAAATGTCCCTCTCAGATGTATGCCTGAAAAAAACACTAGGCCTAAACTCACGGACCAGGCCAAAGCCCATAAAGGATTCACCTCTAACGTAAACTCTTTACACCTCTAACGTTGATTGATATGAACTTAATTTAGAACTGAATCCCTCCAAAAATTGAATTTCAAAATATGTCTCTGCGTATATTGCTGTAGAAGCTGTAAAACAATGTAGTAACAATTATTTTTTATAAATCTGTATTACTCTGTAGATTCCCAAATTTTGAATTGGTGGGAAAACAATAGTACATATTATGTTATTAATTATAGATCTCACTAGACATCAGTAGGTTTATTGTTGTTACTGATTACATAACTAATAAACATAAATAATATTTTAGACCAAAAACATGCAATATCTGAAAATATCGTTTTGGAAGTTATTGCATTCACTTTTAAACAAAAAAATACACATAAAATGATTTTTTTAATAAAGTGTAAAATAATTATATTTTTATAGTAGTTTTTTTTATCTAAAATGAATGTTCGAAGTATTGAATATGTTTCTGCAGTTTGATACCGATGGTTCTCCGATAATCGCTTAGGAACTGTTTCAGAGATATTGGACTAATTGTAAAAAAATATATAAGTTTCATTGTATCTCGAGAACATCTCTTGATAATTTCTGAATAATGAAGAATTGTGTAAATTGATTTCTGGTTAAAACTATGTTTGTACAAAATATTCATTTATTTAATAATAGTGAGATTAATTTATTTTTTTCAATTAAGGTAAAATCTTGAAAACATACCAGGAGTGGCGACATGTTACAATTTCGAAACACTAAATTAAACAAATGACAAATCTCAAACAGATCTAAAAGTCATTTTATTATACAATCATCCTACAGACGTGAATACAGCCAAAGTGCTTTCGAACATCTTCCATGTTCATCCTCAGTGGCAATATAATTAGAAATAAATGCCAACGTGCTTAAATACAATTCAATACTGTTAAGTAAAATTTGCATATCATAAAATTGTCAGCCGCATAAAATGTCATGAAATTGTCAGCCGCATTTTCATGATATGCAAATTTTACTTAACAATATTGAATGGTATTTAAGCACGTTGGCATCTATTTCTAATTGTATCGACACTGAGGATGAACATGGAAGATGTTCGAAAGCACTTTGGCTGCATTTACGTCTGTAGGATGATCGTATAATAAAATGACTTTTGGATCTGTTTCAGATTTGTCATTTGTTAATTTACGCAAAATATGGTGGGACGCAAAATAGTGCTAATCAACCGTTAAACCTCTGCTATATTTTAACGGTTGTTGGTGGGATCGGCCCTTAGTGTCTTGAGAACATGTTAACATTTTAACAAGAATGATCAATCATGCTGAAACACTTTCCAACTTCAAAGCAATTTTATTTAAACATGTCTAAAATGCAATACATTCCTCGGTAATATTTTAAAACTTATCACAATACTACATTAATTTATTATATTTGAAAACTTAAACCTTCATCGAAAAAAATGGACTTCATTCAAATGACGGCATTGAAATATAAATTGCCTGGTTTAAACAGCTCTAAAATGTGATACATTCCTCGGTAATAATTTTAGAATTATCATAATACTACGATAATTTATTATATTTGAAAACTTCATCGAAAACAACTGAAATTCATTCAAATGACGTCATAGAAAAATAACACGCCTGGCTCTCTCTATAAAAGCAGAATTTCATTCATAAATAATTTCCCATTCATGTCATTCATCACAATACTATAATAATTTATTTTATTCATTGATCTCAAGTAGTAATAATAATATATTTTATTTAATTCTTTAGTTTCAAATCATATCAAAAGCAAATAAAGATGTGTGTATGAAGTAAAATACATAACGAAATGTATCTAAGGAAAATGTAAACACGTATAATCTCGAAGACGACTTCAAAGTGAGGCTTAGCCCATGACGTCATGTAACTTAGCCAATAGCGAAGAATCGGTCTCACAGCAGGGGGTATAGCGGGTACGTTTTCGGAACATGCGATTCTAGTACATGGCGCCATCGCACTTGTTTCTCGTTTGTCGTGGAGCAATAGGGATAATACCGGTTTTCCCGTAGCGAACATCCCAAACCCATTTCTCAGTCAGTAGTTCGTCATATTATTTATGTTTTCAGATCAAGAAATTGAAAAGAAATCAGAAGTGTCCCAAATCGTTCCTACCATAAATAATAATAACAAAACTTAAATGCATACATCAAAAGTAAAACATTTAATAATTTGAATTATTTTCATATAATTAAATGTGACAGTGTGTGTGAATGGAAACACATACTTGTGAGATGTACCAGAAAGAATTTGATAACATTATTAATTTTAAAATTCCTGCCTTTACTGGTGAAAAACCACATACTTGTGAGGTGTGTCAGAAAGGATTTAATCAAAAACGTGATTTGGATAGGCATTTTCTTACTCATACTGGTGAAAAGCCACATATTTGTGAAGTGTGTCATAGAGGATTCAGTCAAAAAAGTGCTTTAATTAGGCATTCCCTTACTCATACTGGTGAAAAACCATATACTTGTGCAGTATGTCAGAAAAAATTTAATCGAATAAGTAGTTTAAAGAACCATACCCTTACTCATACTGGTGAAAAACCATATTTAAAAAATCATGAAAAACCACATACTTGTGAAGTGTGTCAGAAAGGGTTTAATACTAAGAGTCATTTGAAAAGACATTTCCTTACTCATACAGGTGAAAAACCACATATTTGTGAGGTGTGTCAAAAAGAATTTAATTGCATTAGTAATTTAAAGAGCCACACTCTTATTCATACTGGTGAAAAGCCACATTTAAATAACCATGAAAAACCACATATTTGTGAGGTGTGTCAGAAAGTATTTTATCAAAAGCACTGTTTGAATAGGCATCTCCTCATTCACACTGGTGAAAAAAGACATGTTTGTGAGATATGTGATAAAAGATTTAGCCATAAAAGTTATTTAATTAGACATTTCCTTACTCATACTCATGAAAAACGTTATGTTTGCGAGGTATGCCAAAAAAAATTTAATCATAAACATGAATTGAATAGACATTTCCGTACTCATACTGGTGAAAAAACACATATTTGTGAAGTGTGTCAGAAAGGATTTTTTCGTAAAAGTATTTTGAATGATCATATCCTTACTCATTCTGGTGTAAAACCATATATATGTGAGGTGTGTCAAAAAGAATTTAATCGAATGAGTAGTTTAAATAGGCATATCCTTACTCATACTGATGAAAAACCATATTCTTGTGAGTTTTGCCAGAAAGGATTTAATGATAAGAGTCATTTGAATAGACATTTGCTTACTCATACCTGTGAAAAACCATATACTTGTGAGGTGTGTCAGAAAGGATTTATCGATAAGAGTAATTTGAATAGACATTTGCTAACTCATACCAAAGAAAAGCCACATACTTGTTAGTGTATCAGAAAAGATTTAATAAAAAGTGTGATTTGATTAGACATTTTCTTACTCATACTAGTGAAACCATTCATTTGTAAGGTGTGTCAGAGAGGATTTTATAATGGATGGTATTTAAATCAACTCTTACTAGTGTATTAGATTCTTACACTGTACTTGATATTTGCAGTGTACTCTTACTAATGTAAAACCACATATTTGTAAGTAAGTGTCAGAATGGGTGTAATCAAAAAAGTGTGATTTGAATAAATATATCCTAATTTTTACTTACTAAAAGAAAACATGTTTATGTACCACTGACAATTTTGAAACATTTTCATGACAAAAATAATAGATATTTTTATTTGTATTGTTTTGTAGACATGTCAAAAGTCTGTTGAAAATGATGGAAACATGCATTTCCACAATTTTAAAATGGGATGCATCCCTCTTACTTCAGTATTGCAGTGACAGGTATATCCACGATTACAGCTGAACAGAAGCTGCTGCATACGCAAACTGGTCTTCGTGTTGCATTGAACAGAATGGAATGCATGTCTTTGCTTCTCAAACAGTGTTTCAGTCATCGAGTTTAGAGATAGACTGTTTCAATGAAAATGCTGCTCTTGTTTGTGTTTAAAATTGATTGAACCGGAAGTACTTCTAGATTTTTAAGTTTTTGTAATCAGGAATTATGAATATAAATTTTATTTTACTAGTTCTCCACTCCCCACCCCCTTTGTTTTATCTCTTTGGTATTGGAATGATCTGACAATGATTATTGCTTTTGTAGTATTTTTTCGATATCAACAATATTCTGATATTTGATAGGCAATAAATCGATAGATTCGCTACTTTTTAAATTTCTTTCCTTCTTGTACCACAGATGGATTTTCTTTGTCTTTTATTCTGAAGCAGTGCAGAAAAGACGATAAAATACAGTAAAATAGTGCTATCCTAGTGGGTAGGCAGTAGAGCCAGTGTTGGATATAAATCTGCCGGATCATGTGCATTGACAGAAAAGAAAACACAATTCAAGGATCATACAGTGCTGTGAATGTTGTTTATTTTCAATGGTCCCACTCTTCTGTTATTTATTTATCTTTAGAATAGTATGGAGATCCTTGATACATAAATGCAATTCTTTTTTTTTTTTTAAATTTGAATCCATTTGAATCAGAAGCAAAGTTCACTAAAATATATGTAATGCATTGAGTACAGACTGAAATACCCGTTTGCTCCTGAAAATCTGACCAGTGCATAAAAATATGCATAATATATTTTGCAATAAAATTCAATTTTTTTATGAGTTTTCTGCTTTCTTATGTTCTAATTACTGTATACAAGGATCGCACTGCCGATTGTCATTGTCGTGTTTTGTGAAAGAAAATTTAATTTGGTGAATTCCAGATGGCTTTTTAGGGTGTATGTGGATTTCCACAGAATTGCCTATTTCATGAGTGCCTGAATATACAGCCAATTTTGATTATCATATTTTTTGATTTTGCAGACATAATGTACAATTTGATTCATACAATTTCCGAATCGAAACCATTTTAAATTGTATTCAAATGTATTATTTAAACAGCTGGTGCTTATTTAATTAGTTATAGATAGTCTTCGCTTATTTACAACCCATAGTAATTCATTTTAGTATATACAGGATGTTTCTAAAGTCTCGCAACCCACATTTCCTTTGATATTTCCCAATACAAAAATATGAAATATTTACAGTAAATAGTTTGTCTGCATAACATCGTGCTTTACAACAAATGCTGAAAATGACAACCATTTGCTTCCAAGCACAGCTCTACTCGACAACAGGTATTTGTAGCCACACAATGCAGCATATCGGTGGGAATGGATGCAGTGATGTTGCCGATGTTGTCCTTTAAGGCTTCGATTATCTTTGGATTGTTTGAAACCACAAACAATAACATACTCATTTTTCTTTATGTGGTTCCTTAAGTTCCTGCACAACCTGCACCTTATACGGATGAAATTTCAATTTCTTAGCAACCCTTTGACATGAAGCAAGTGACATATCTGTCTGCGATGATGATAACCTATGAAGACTTTTTCTGGAGCTTCTCTGTAGGCTTGCTTCAATCTCGGATATTTCATGTGCACTCAGATTAGACCTATCACTTTGTCGTCGGTCATTAACAGAACCAGTTTCCCTGAATTTTTTTACTACACGAAGTATCGATGATTTATTCGGCACATTTCGTGTTTTAAAATGTTTGCGAAACGCTGAATGAACAGTTTTGTAAGAACTAGTCTACAAATAATACTCCACAATAAATACACGTTCTGGTAAACTGAGCGCCAGTTTAGAACTATGTGAACTGCCTCTGTACTAACAACGCCATTTATTGTGCATTATATTATGTATAAATAGCGCGAAATTCAAACATTTGTCTTTATATTTGTGAGAGATATCGACCGAAATGTGGGTTACGTGACTTTAGAAACACCCTGTATATATTTGATAATTATAAATAATTGTTGAATGAACTAAAAGAGGTATTGTAAAACATCTAGAGAAGACAAAAATGTAAACTTATTAGAATGAATTTAACCTAGTAATTTGTTCATCATTTCAGTAAAGAAACCTGGGCAAAATGCATCATGCCAATTCCATTCCATCAAAATGCAATAATCAATGGAGATATTTATAAAGTGATATTGAATTAGCAGTAATTATACAGGGTGTTTCTAAAGTCACGCAACCCACATTTCGTTTGATATTTCCCAATACCAAAAAGACAAAAATATGAAATATTCACAGTATATAGTTTAATGTCCGCATAACATCGTACGTTAAACAAATGCTGAAAATGACAACCATTTGCTGCCAAGCACAGCTCTACTCGACGACAGGTATTTGTAGCCACACGATGCAGCATATAGGTGGGAATGGATGCTGTGATGTTGTGGATGTTGTCCTTTAAGTCTTCGATTGTCTTTGGATTGTTTGCGTATGTATACACGTTCTTTGAGATAAGACCATAGAAAGAAATCAGGGGCAGTTAAATCAGTGGATCTGGGTGGCCATAGTCCACGTGAAATGACTCTATCACCAAACACTGATTCAACGACTATGTTCTTGAAACCACAAACAATAACGTACTCGTTTTTCTTTGTCTGGTTCCTTAAGTTCCTGCACAACCCGCACCTTATACGGATGAAATTTCAATTTCTTGGCAACCCTTTGACATGAAGCCAGTGACACACCTGTCTGCGATGATAACCTACGAAGACTTTTTCTGGGGCTTCTCTGTAGGCTTGCTTCAATCTCGGACATTTCATACGCACTCAGATTAGGCCTACCACTTCATCATCGATCATTAACAGAACCAGTTTCCCTGAATTTTTTTACTACATGAAGTATCGATGATTTATTCGGCACATTTCGTGTTTCAAAATGTTTGCGAAACGCTGAACGAACAGTTTGTAAGAACTAGTCTTCAAATAATACTCCACAATAAACACACGCTCTGGTAAACTGAGCGCCTTTTTAGAACTATGTGAACTGACTCTGTACTAGCAATGCCATCTATAGTACATTATATGATGTATAAATAGCACGAAATTCAAACATCTCTCTTTATATTTATGAGAGATATCAACCGAAATGTGGGTTGCGCGACTTTAGAAACACCCTGTATATATTTGATAATTATAAATAATTGTTGAATGAAGTAAAAGAGGTATTGTAAAACATCTAGAGAAGACAAAAATGTAAACTTATTAGAATGAATTAAACCTAGTAATTTGTTCATCATTTCAGTGAAGAAACCTGGGCAAAATGCACCATGTCAATTCCATTCCATCAAAATGCAATAATCAATGGGGATATTTATAAAATGATATTGAATTAGTAGTAATTATATGTTTTACAAGATGTATAAATAACTAATGGCATATGATCAATGAAGAAACACATAAACAATGAGTCATACTAAAGTAGACAAAGCATGGCCTTTATGTTAAAAAAATTGGAACAGTACTAGACTTAAATTGGAGATTAATTCAGAATAGATTATTTATCAAGACTGAACTTCCATTCGAAATTAACCAAAACAGATGCTTGTTTCAAAATATGTGGATAGTTAGTTACTATATAAACAAAATATGCTCAATTTACAAGTAAAATTAGATAATCAAAGTTTAAAAACTATTAAGAAATTGATTATATACAATCAATATTACAATGAAATTTGCATTGGTATGTTAATAAACCTCTTAAGTTTCAATATATTGCCTTTGTTTTTCCCTAGCAGTATACTTACATGATAAATTTTTGTTACTAAATAATGCTTATTCAATTTTATCTATCAGTAAAAGGGCATTTTACTGTTTTACAAACAGTACAAATAATTTTTATTCATAGCTTTAGTAATAAAAATTAACTATTTCTAAATCTATATATATAAAGAAGATAAGTATGTATGTATGATCCAACAGCATTGAAGAACGGCTGAACCGAATTTGATGAAATTTGGTGGGTTGTCTTGAAATAGCCCCACTTAAAATTTAGTCCATGTTTCGAGTTTCTAACACCAGGGGTTGTCGCGATATTAATGAAAACCGAAACTTTTGTTTGTCTCATCATCGTGGGAGAACAGCTGCACAGAATTCAATGAAATTTTGTGGGTAGTTTTAAAATATCCCCATCCCCATAAATTTAGTCCAAGTTTCGAGTTTCTAAGACCAGGGGTTGTCGAGATATTAATGGAAAACGAAACTTTTTCCTAGGAGTTCTACTCTCTAACTCCATGATTCTCAATGGAAAAGGTTGGAAATCGTTGGTTTAAAACGTGAAAGTCAATTAAATCTCTGAATTTTGTGGGAGTTTATTGAATGTATTAGTCAGCTTAGAAAATCGCTAGTTTGAAATATGAATTTAAATGGAAACTCTTATCACCATGGTTTATTTTTCACAGGCTTACTCGGCAAATTTTATTAATTTGAATAATAAATAAATGAATATAAAAATCTCTATCTATATATATAAAGAAGAAAAGTATGTATGTATGATCCAATGGATCTGATTGGTCAAAGAGTGGCCAATCAGATCCATTATTTTCTTACATAATGCAATGAATTTACTTCTTTCACTGTGTAAAAACAATGTATAAGATTCACGGCCCTATATGTTCCGGTGTAATTTTTATCAGCGTTTTACATCTTAAATCCTGAGCAATGCCGGGTAATCGCTGCTAGTAAAATATATCTGTATTTGTGAATGAAAAAATGTGCTAGGAAAATACCAAAAAATAAAAATATATGGATAGGTACTAACTTAAAACTCAGTTTCAAACACAAAACGAGGTTTTTGAGATAAGAAACAGAGCATTCACTCCATAAAAGTAGGAAATGTCTGAAGACGAGTGGTAATAGGTATTCTCACTTTTAGAAAAATATAGAAAAATTACTTTCCCTGTTATACAATATTTTTATTTGCAATACATGGTAATATATAGGGAAAGTATTGGAATCGTGTCAAAAATCACAACTCGAGTTTTCGATGGATCTACACATTTTAAGCACTCTAGAACCTGAAAAATTTATTTTTAGCATGATGTCTGTGTATGTGTCTGTGCAATGTACGTATCCACTCTAACTCAAAAACTAATTGACCAAATTTCATAAAAGTTGGTAGGCAAGTCACTTGTGGATTACCCTAGTGCTGATTAGATTTTGATACAATTCTGGGAAAATTAACCTGCCTTTTAACAAAATGGCACATAAAAATCTTATATATCCACTGTAGCTGAAAAATTTATTGACCAAACTTCACAAAATTTGATAGATAAAGTCACTTATTGGTTACCCTGGTGCTGATTAGATATTGGTACAAATCGGCAAAAAAAGGACCTGCTTTATATTGCAAAATGGCCCACAAAAATTGTATGTATCCACTCTAGCTGGCAAACTACACAAAATGTGACAAATAAGTCACTTCTGGGATACCATGGTGTTAGTTTGGTACAATTTGAAAGACGAGAATCTGCCTTTTTTAATACGAAATGGCCCTCAAGTCTAAAATATCCGATCTATAATAAAAAACTACATGTCTTCAAATGTATAAATTGAATGCTTGTTTTATATGTAATTTTTGACAACAAAAAGAATAAAACTAAGAAGAACTGAAGATGTTTTTCACTGTTGTTAAAAACCAATTTAATGAAATTTCTTAAAATTTAGTAGACTCAAAGTGGCAGATCCATTAGCTGTGGCATAGAATTTTTCTTTTTCACTCCTCACCCCCACTTATCCTTTATTGGCGAAATGCGATGTCCCATATTCAATCATTCTTTTAACTTAAGATTGTTTGTAAAGGGTTAGAAAGGGGGGAAGCAACAGCTATACCTTTTTGTCGGTTACCTTATTGAAGTGCTTATCAGAGAGGGGGTGATTCAAGGGTTGTAGGTTTTAATACCATTTTTTTCCTAATATACTGTGTAACAACGAGGTGGTACAACAATATGTATCAACAATGTGTGGCTGGACAATTTTAGTCTCCAAAACATTAAAAGATGCATTTTAATGGGAAAAAATGCTTTGAAACATATCACTTTAAGCACATAAAGTGTAATAATTTTCTGAAAAATGCATAAAAAAATTATAATAAAAATTTGTTTAAATAATCTATGGAAGGACGCTATGCCATTTGTATTTTGACACATGAAGTTTTGATTTATGTGCTTAGAGTTAGTGGCCTATGCACATACAAAGTGGGCATGAGGTGTTTATTTACAACATATTTATTATAAGCGAAAGATGTGTGTTTAGGTGTATCCGGATTGCACAACAGACTGAGCAGCACTAATGATCCCACTAAGTGGGTGCTTATTAAAGTCTACATAGCCCTATGCCCAGTTAACAAAGGTGCTTATTTAGGGCATAAAGGTTGCTAAAGGCAGACCATGAAATGGCATTATTCCAGCACAGATGTTGCTCTGGAAGCAGCTATGCTTTTAGAAGCTATTTTAGGAGGCACAGGTGCTTTTTCAGGGAGCTGGCACTTAATTTTAATGGTTATTTAAAGCGTAATTGCTAAGTGGCTGATACTCGCCCATAACAAACACAATTTATTTTATTTTTTCATTTGCTGAAAAAAGATTGATTGCTAAAAATTGATTGCTACTTTTAGCTGCAGGCACCACAGCTAGCATTATCATATGTATTATAAATTGTTTCATGTTTGAATATTTATGTAGGTGACTATAGTTATAAATAGTAACTGAAATAACTTTCATACATAATTTTAATATAGTTATAGATTTATCATGCATAATACCAATTTAATCAGCAAAACTGCGAATGAAATACATTTTTTAAATAAAGTACGAAAATACGAATACTTTCAAAATCAATTGTGGGAAAAAATACAAAATACTTCCGTAGAAAAGAAAATATAAAATACTTAAGTCCCGCAATAAAGAAATACAACGTAAAATATATTTTTAAGCCAAATTTTATTTTGAAAATTAAATTTAACCAAAGACTATTTATATTTTAGGCATTTAAAAATATAATTTTAAATTAATAATTGTGTGCTATAACTGCGCATTTTAAGGTTTTAATACCAGTGTTATATGCATCTGTAACATTAAAAATTCATTTTTAGAATGTTTAATAATTTTAGTTGCTTCAAGCCATTATAGTATGATATAACTGCATAGTAGTACATAAGATAGTACCTTTATAAGTTTTATATAGCTGTTTATATAGGAAGAAATAATAAACCTGTTATATATAGGAAGAAATAATACTTTTGCGAACGTGCAATATTCCCTTTGAAAACATAGTCCATGACGTGAGACTAGGGTTTTCAGGATTTCTCAGTTAAAAGAAGGGTTTCCAGATGCGGCGATTTATCGCCAATTTGGCGACTTCTGGAATGTTCCAGAAACGTCACGAAATAACGATTAGTCTAGGAGATATGAAGAGATTTCCACAAGTTCCTATACAGAGACTATAAGAAGGACTCACCAGTCCGTTGGAGTGGAGTTGATGAGTTGACTTGGCACTAACTACATTGGACTGTGATTTTAGTCCATGTTTTGAGAATAATAGCGGCTGTTTTGTTGTTGTTGATGTTGAAACCCAGACCGTCCGACCTACCAGGAAGGTGTAAGGTAACTGTTTGGACGGTCGGGAAGTGCCACCCAATTTTGACCGGAACCCAGTGGGGGAGGCATCCACAGGGACCGTACCCTCCTTCCCCTACCACCAACCTCTCGGAAGGACTTTCGGACCCACATGTTTAACGTGATCGTACTCCGCATGAACACGGCGGCAGTTTTGGCAGTGGCTGGAATCGAACCCGGGCCTACCGAGTGCAACTCCAGCGCGCTAACCAATGGGCTACCGCGCCCAGCGGCTGTTTTGTGAAATTACTTTCATCAACATTCTGTGAATAATATCGCTTATTCTGTGAAATTAGTGGAGCATTTAAATGCTGTTTGATTGTATATTATCCCTGTTTACTTTGTGCTTCTGAATAAACGTAAGTTATCCAGAAATTTGGACTCCTTGTATCCTGCATGTATACCCACAATTCTAGAGGATACGTTTTGTAACAATACTCTTAAAATATTCAGTTGCAACTGTTTCTTTTAATAAGTTTTATTTTGTTTAATAATGTATAGCATTTAGTGTCGAAAATTGGCTCAGTTTGGTTATGTGCCGTGGTCGATACCATATGTGTGCAAAATTTAAAGCCTTCTAGGTCACTGGACGAGGGGGTCTGAAAGATCTGGAAACATTTTTCGGCCTCCCCCCCCCCCTTTTTTTTTTCTTTTTGTCATCCTTTAAAGGACAAACCATAAACTGAGAAATCGTTCTATACCATGCTTAATACTATAAAGATGCAAATATTCAGTCTTCTAAGTCACTTCTGGAGGATCTGGAAAAGCATTTTGAAAAACATCCCTCCCCGCCTCCCCCCAAGAAGATTGAAAATCTGGTTTTGTTAGGTTCTGTGTCATGATGGTCCATACCACACTGTTAAAAGACATACTATTACTATTTGCTATGAGTTAACATTATAAAATGGAATTTGGTGTAATAGATGATGCAATGTGCAATAGATGGCGGTACCAATCAAAATTACCTTCTGTATTTCGATATGAAATAAGGCGGTAATTCGACTATAAAATTCATAGTTTTATAATTCGATTAAAAAAAAAATGTTGACAAGACTTTTTTTCAAGACAGCCGTGGTACTCCTGTAGCAAATTTCATATGAAAGTCGTTACAGGAGTACCACAGCTCTCTTGAAAAACCGCCTCGTCAATGGCTCTGACAGACAGACAGACATTTTCTTTTATTATTATAGGTAAAGAAAATGTCTGCCATTAATGAACTGTGTTATATGAATAACTGTGTTATAAAAATTCGTATAACACAGTGGCAGTGTATTGATATTTGATTCTTAACAAAAGAACCAAATTTTGAGCATGATATTATGAAGTAAATTGAATTACTTAATTAATTTTTTTTTCCCTCTCTCTGGTGCTGTTGTATTATATTTTAAACGTAGTAAACGTGTAAAACTATATAGTGTTATACATGGATCGACGCGTGAGAACTAGAAGAACATTTCATCTTGAGACGACAACACGTAATTTGCAAAAAAAAAAAAGCATGAAAGGGGGCAAAAAACATAGTCATGAAGAACGTAAATGACGTAATGGCGTAAAAATTTTATATGAAAATATTCTGCGCGATTATATTGTGTGTGATACCCCTGTTGCTTTACTTAATAAACGTATTTTTTTTTCTTTTCAAAAATTTTCATAAAAAAAATTGTTAAAAATAACTCGAGAAAAAATATAAGATTTTCGATTTTGTATTCTAATGATGCTGATTGTGATAGAAATATACCTACATATTATGGAACATGACTGTATAATAAATTCATGTGGATCCTTGTTCGTGGTATTTTACAATTTCAAATAAATAAATATGTATAATTTTTACTCTATGTACAGTACGCAGAGCATATATCTTGGAAGTATGAAGAGCAGGACTTTTTGGCCGGGGGCGCGAATGAAATTTGGGGAGGGGGAGGGGACAAGTTTTCTATTTGCCCTATATAAATATATCTAAATGCTCTTTCACATAAATAGAAACTACCATTGGTTAACATAAAATGTCCCCGGGGAGGGCAAAGCCCCCCCCCCCCCCCGCTCGGAGTTATGTCTGAAAGAAACACTGAATGAGATCAAAATTCCGACGGTTCAAACTTGATGAATTCGTATGTATTGGACACCCTTACCTACACACATGAATAAACTGAGTGATAAAAGTGTTAGTTTGTCCTGGTAAAACTTCACCCCTCCTCAGATGTCCTCTTTGTTTTGCAGATGAGGCATCGGCGAATAAGTCGTGAGCCCACTGGCTGACATCTTATTTGCCGATGCCCACAAGATTCTGCAGTGGAACCAAGGAAATTTGCTATGTTGCACACAATAGCCTTTTTTTGGTGAGAGGGTTGGTTGATTTTTTTTATTTACAGTTTGCTCGTAAATTGTTTACATTTTTCTTTAGTTAATTACTTAGAGAAGAATAGGTCGCAAATCAGACAAAAAGATATAAAATTCAAGAATTTTGAAAATTTGATATTATAACAATAAAAAAACAACTTATAAAACCAAGTAAGTAATTGGCAATCAAAAGAAATGCTGATCGAAAATTTCGGTGATGGTGGTGGTTGAATCCTTAGCAGGGCCGGCTCAAGGATATTTCCGTGTGTGGGCAAAACAGTTTGGGGCCGCCCTTATATATATATATATATATAAGGGCGGCCATGTATAATATATATATATATATATATATATATATATATATATATTATACATATATACACTCTTGCAAAAAATATATGCACCCATAAAAAAAATTGAGCTACATTCACGAAACTCGGCATGCAAATTTCGTTTTAAGAGTTATGCAAATAATCAAACTGTCAACGCCAATGACGTTATAGGGATCTTGCAACGCGCATGAGAACGGCATAAGAACGACGCATCATTCAGCATTTAAAACGGCCGATGTTCTTATGGGTCATTGGAACTGGATTTTCTGCTTTGATACTGAAAGTTGTGTACAAAGATGCCTTTGAGAAGTACTCGACAGCACTACGAACAATTGTCGGATTTAGAGAGAAGTCGCATCAATGGCCCAAGGGAAACTGTTTGATCCAACAGACTATCAATCGCCATCTTGGCCGGAGCGATATGGTAGTTCTTCGGTGATAGAAACAGTAGATCAGAGTTGTCAAAGAAGCCCCATGTAGCCGTCGCAGAGGCCCAGATCTCCTCCCCCCCCCCCCCCCCTCCCGAGGCAGACAACTGCTCGAGAAGATCGTGCAGTCAGGAAAGGAGCCACGTCTACACCAATGGCGGCGCTATCAGCACCCCCGTGCATCCTGTATATTATTCGGAGACGACTGGCAGAAGGTGGGATTAGTTGTCCTGACCCATCAACATAGACAGAGCCGTCTGGATTGGTGTTGAGCTCGGTTAACATGGACAGTGTCCGAGTGCAGGCAGGCATGTTGTCTTTAGCGACGAATACCGTTTCTCTCTCATTGCTGATGAATGCCACATAGGCGTGGGGAAAAGGACTGGACTTTTTTTTCATGATTACACACGAGAAAGATACTGAGAGCAAAGCATCTTAGAGGGGCAAGAGCAGGAGGGGACTAATTCCCTTAAAACAGCATCACCTTACGAAAATTATTTTATTTCAATGACCTATCAAATGTTATTCTCATCTAAATTTAGAGCTCTAATTAGCGGTTTAGAAAATGGAATGCTTTCATTTTTTTCTACATACATACATACATACATAATGTAGCATTAATTCATAATACGTAACTAAATTATTTTGAACTTTATTTGTAATTTCCCTGCATACAAATAATGTATAGGGAAAATATTATGATGGGTTCGAAAACTCTTAATTCGAATTTTCGACGGATTAATATACGTTCTGGATGTCCTTTAATCTGAATAGATTACTTTTAAAGGAATGTCTGTACGTGAGTGTAATGTATGTATGAGTGTGCGTAGTAGTCTAGAGAGACATTTCTAAAACGAATGGAGTGAAGCGAATGAAACTTATAATTTGAAACGAAAATGAACATTTGGAAAGTCACAAATTTTAAAACTTCTTTTAAATTATTAAAAAAAAAAAAAACGGCATCCAAAAATGTTAAATAAACAAACATGTTTTCATTGGAAATGAAATTGAACTTACTTTTGAACAATAGCATGAACTGTTCTCGAATAAATGGATCAAAAACTATGCATAAAGTTAATAAAAGAGCATTTATACGATAAATTGATTAACGACATTCATGTATATATGGCGCTTTCTATTCACGAGAAAAGACATGTTAATTTTGTTTTGTTCAATAATGCTATAAATTTCTGTTTAAGTTAGTTAATACACTGCTGATATTATTGTGAAATAAATTCTAGAACGTGGATACAAAGTTTTTATTTTATGTGAATAGCATCTACGTTTGGGGTTTCTGTGGAGGGAAACCGGAGCGTTACGAAAAATGTAAACCCTTTGGGCGCTTATAAAAATAATTTCAATATTTATAACTTTTTTTCTACAAAACATAAAAAGTATTTGTTCTGGCGAGTGTTTTTATTCTTATTTTCATTTTAAACTATGAAATATAGATATAAATTGTAAACGACAAAAATATGTATTAGGAAATTTGATATCAAAATCAATATTTATTATTAAAAAAAGCTTTTATAGTTCTTCAATTTGGCTAGACGATTACGTCTTGCTAAATTGTAGAAGATTAAAAATTTTCCATTTTTCAAGTTTGTGATAATTTCATCTCAAAAACTAAAAGATCTAGCTGTGAACAATAAGCAAGAATTTATAGCTTTTTGAAGCCCTACAAGTGTATATAATTAGATTTTGGATAGAACCCTATTAAAAAAAGTTTTTTTTTTTCCATGTCATACTTTCACCTAAAATATCCTCGAAAGTATAAAAGATAGATATAATGAGTAAGGAACAGAAATTATGAAAAAATTCAGTTTCTAAATCTATATGTATATTTAAAAAGTTCTTATAGTTTTCAAGTAATCGTCTTGTCAAGTGGAAGAAAAGCTTGCAATGCTTATATTGTAAAAGCTAAAAGTGATAGCTGTAAACAATAAGCAAGAATTTATTGTTTTTAAAAAAAAATCCTACAAGTGTATATAATTGGATTTTGGGTCACTTTCTTGGTTTTTGAAGTATAGTGGTTATAATTCGATATTTTAGTATTTTTATCTGGGATTTCCAATGGGTGGGAAGGCTGTAATATTTGAAATACCACGATTGTTGCAGCTCATTCTATTTACTTACCCTTTTGTGAAATATTGGTGCACAAACACGAGATATTTTGTCTTGTTTAAAAAAAAAAATAGAAATTTAAATGAACTTGGAAATTCTAAAGATATTTAGTGATTGGCGAGGTTTGAACAGAATAGGTGGAAATATGCGTATTCAAGTACATATTTATGTGCCGTCAGGCAAGTTTATAGATTAACTATAATGTAAAATCTCGTCAGTGAGTTTCATTTTTATACCGCAAATCATGTTGGTAAAATAATTGAATATATTAAAGTGGAGTCTATGGTCGGAGTTTCCAGATGAAATCGGGACGAAAACTAAAATCGCAAGCTAGCTAAAAGTAGTTCCCGAGTAATTTGCGTGCTTTGAAAGCCTGTAAACGAAACAAATGAGTTTGAAAAAATCGAATAAACTCATTGAACTTTATTGGATTTTTATCTTACAAAATATCATTCACGCTAAAAACAATTTCGGCTCCATCGGACTGGAACCACCGCCGATTATAATTTTTCTGAATTTATCAGGAGTCAGAAGTAACTTACTGCATTATGTAGTGTCATGAAAGTTCCCTCATCATTTTTTTTAATAAAATTTTAATTTGTAATTGGATAAATTTTATGAATTATTTGTACATCTTAGCAGTAAAACATTATAAACAAGAAAGATCAATCATGCTTAAAGCATTGATTATGAAACACTTTCCAACTTCAATGCAATTTTATTTAAAAAAGTCGAAAATGCAATACATTCCTCGGTAATATTTTAAAACTTATCACAATACTACATTGATTTATTATATTTGAAAACTTAAACCTTCATTGAAAAAAATGAACTTCATTCAAATGACGGCATTGAAATATAAATTGCCTGGTTTAAATATCTCTAAAATGCAATACATTCCACGGTAATATTTTTTAAACTATCATAATACTACGATAATTTATTATATTTGAAAACTTCATCGAAAACAACTGAAATAAATTCAAATGACGTTATAGAAAAAATAACACGCCTGGATCTCTCTATAAAAGCAGGATTTCATTCATAACTTTCTCCATTTCATTCATCACAATACTATAATAATTTATTTTATTTAAAAATTAAGACCATGGAGCTGCAATTCATAAACTTTATGCTTAAAACTTCATCGAAAAAAATCGTCCTTCTGTTTATAAAATCAATTAATATTTGATTTATATCAGCCATGCAGACTCCATGGACTGAATTATTTTGTGTTAAAGAAATACAGTAATTCTAATACAACTCATTCTACATATTTTGCTGTTTACATTTTATATAGGTGAAAAATAGGCTTAGTTGTAGAAATAATTAAATTTGAATGAGAATTTAAACTCAAATATATTGTCATTGTGTTGTTTTAGTATGTAGATGCACAGAATTTAAGCAAAAATAAAGTAGTTTTAGGACGGATACAACACTCAATATGAATTAAAAAGAACTTTAAAAAATCACGATTTTGAAACAAGATGGATGCCATATATCATTTTGAAGTGGGTCATGTGATCGTTTCATATCATGGTCACGTGATCGTTTCATTTAAGATTATTATTTTAATTTTTATTTAAAAAACTACTGAATATATTTCGCTGAATTTTTTTTTATATATTTTATGGAACAATTTGACTATTACCTAAATTTTCGAAGCAATTTGTGAATTTTAAATCCGCTTAAAAAATGTTTGAAAAATTAGGTCCCATAGGGCTCAATGTATTTCATTTTTTCAACCCGGGTTCAATCCAAAACTAATTGGGTGATATTATTCATTTATATTCCCATAGGTCCTACAGACCGTCTGAACAACATACTAAAATTTCATTTTGATTAAGTCATTTTTACGGCAGTTATCGTGCTAACGGACAGACAGACAGACAGACAGGATGAACAAAGTCATAAACACTTTTCAACTTTGTTGTAAAGTGTTAATAACAAATCAAACGAATGATCTCATGAATAAATTAGACAAGGAGAGAGATGAAGAAAAAGCATTTCAATCTCTGAAAAGCTAAAATATAATATAACGGGACAAATCAGAATTTTGCAGGTTATTATTAGCAATATATTTAAATAGCTAATCTTTAAATATTAAATTAAAAACTCAAAAATATTTAAATTTATTGCGTTTTTGATTTCGCAGATAAAAACCTGGAATCCTATTTCGAAGCTGTGTGTAGCTGTCCATTGTAGCCCCTCTAAAATCTGATTCAAATACTGCAGGGACATAGATGCAAAATAATGGAATACTAGCCAAATTACAAGAAAGTTTTACACCTTGAGAAATTTAAAATTTGTTTTATTGTATCACTGGAACGAATTACTCTATATTGACCGGGACTTAAATAAACCCCCGCTACGTAAATAATACATTTACAGATAATACTACTCAATTTTCTTCAAATACTAAACAGGCGCCAAACTACCACGTACTTTATCCGCAAAGCAAAAAGAAAATACACCTTCTCCGTAATGCAACAAATAAATGAATGAAATATTAATAACCTCTAAGAGATGATGAACGTGGCATTAGATCATTACGGTAGCTTATCGTATGAGTAGCTGTTAAGTTAAATCATATCGATGGCTGGATGTTCTGTAACTGTTAAATCACGAATAAAGCTGCTAGGCCATATCGGTAGCTGGAGATTATCTGATTTTGGAATTTAAAAATTCGTTAAAAAATCTAATTAAAATTTTGAAAAAATGCTATTGAGATGCATTAGTTCAGGTATAGATGCGACTGTGTGAAAAAATTCAGTGCGGTGAATATCGAGAGGCATTGTGGATAAACAAACAAACAGATTCTTCTTTTTATTATTATAGATTCACTGGGGCTAAAGACGATAGAAACGTAATGTTTAAAATGTCCCTGAGTTTGTGACAAGTGAATGAAAATATATAAAAAGTGTTAGAAGATACAAAACCTAATCCAAATGCAGGAAAAGTATGGGACAACAATTAGGAAGAAAATGGGGAGGGGGGGGGGGGTTAAAAATAAAAATATTCGTATTTTGTGTCAAAAGATAAAGCGTATCACAAAATTAAGAGAGGAAAATAATCATATTTGCAATCATTGGAGGACAAGGCGGTAAAAAACGCAATATTTTTTTAATTTTGGAAAAAATAATAAACCGAATCATCTGAAAAGATTTAAAGATACGTGGATCCAACAGAAACACAAGGAATGCTTCCAAATTCATTTTAAAAAAGGAGGGGGGGGGGGGAGCGAGTTAAAAATGAAAAATGTGACTTTCGAGTGGGGTAATAAAAATAGGGCGTATTAAAAATTAAAAAAAAATTCTATTTGTTGGAGAAAAAAGAACGTCAATCTTTCAGATAGCTTTTTATAGACGGCGAGGACTGAATAATTTGAGCTTCTAAAACATTAAAATATGCGTTTTAATGGGAAAAATACTTTGAAACGTGTCAAAAATTTTCTAAATAGTACATTTATATTCGAAAGTTATTTTAAAAAATTGTAATAAATAAAAGTATGTTTAAATAATTCTTTAAACTAGATTTTAAGCAGGGGAAGCTCAGCTTTTTAACTTCAATGAACGCTACGCCACTGGGTGGAAGTGAGAGGAATTGATTTTCCCAATAGGGTCCCTATATGAAAAATGTAATTGATTAGTCAATGGAGGAGGGGACGTACTGAATGTACTGAAGGCAGTTATATGATTAAGCTGCCTCAAACTGAAAATGCTATCATAAACGATTTATCGCAAAATGGTCATGTACACAAGTTCATAGACTTCCATTTTCTGTATCTCACCCCCATTGGCGTTACTTTTCTATAGCAGATAACCCTCTCTACTAGCTCCATCCATTCGATCGTCGAGTTCTTGGCTACGCCTAAAGGTGTACAGAGGTATAAGGATAATAATGTGAGGATAATGATAGGATAATAATGTAAGGATAATGATGTGTTGGTAGAAAAAAAATCACAATATCAAATGTGCATTTTACAAATTCTAAGACTGTTTACTTGATACTTTACCTAAAAGTGTATTACGTTATAATTATAACTATAATTGCAATTATACAAAATAAAATAATACAGATTATTAAATGTATCTAGGCAGAAATTTATATGCATGAGCAAAAGAATTTGTCAAATTCGTAGCTATTTTGCCTATAGAATAAATTTATTAATTTACAAAATAGCTCTAACAATTTTTGCACTTTTAAGCACATATTCATAAGGAAATATTTTACTTCCCAAAAACCTTTTTTATCTTTTTACTTTCCCTGCAATATACATTGTAATGTATAGGGAAAGTATTGGAATCATGCCGAAAATCGCAACTCGAATTTTCGACGGATCTACACGTTTCGAGACCTTTAGAACACGAAAAAACTATTTTTAGCGTGACGTCTGTGTGTGTGTCTGTATGTATGTCTATCTGTGTAATGTATGTATCCACTTTAATTCAAAAACTAATGGACCGAATTTCCCATAATTTGGTAGATAAGTTACTTGTTGGATACTCTGGTGCTGATTAGAATTTGGTACGATTCGGAAAAGAAGAATCCGTCTTTTTTTGCGAAATGGCCCGCAAAAATTGCCTGAAAAACTAATGGACTGAATTTCACAAAATTCGGTAGATAAGTCGTTTGTGGGTTACCCTGGTTCTGATTAGATTTTGGCACGATTCGGAAAAAAATAACCTGCTTTTTTTGCAAAATGGCTCGCAAAAATCGTCAAAATCTAAAGTAAAACTACGTATGTTCAAATATATCCATTAAATGCTTGTTTTAAAAGAATAAGACCAACCCCATTACACTAGGACTA
Source organism: Amaurobius ferox (assembly GCA_951213105.1). NCBI lineage: Eukaryota > Metazoa > Arthropoda > Arachnida > Araneae > Amaurobiidae > Amaurobius > Amaurobius ferox. The sequence goes on along the minus strand of OX578140.1, from coordinate 77,472,893 downwards.
GCCGTTCTCGAGATATTTTAGTGTTTTTGAATTTACGCTGCTCCACGGTTGAAAAAAAGTTCAGTTACCAACTGAGAACTAAAATTGAATTAAAAGTGTCAATTGAGTGTCCTTTTAAATAATTATGGACATTATTTCGTGCAATTAAACTCGATATAATGAATTATTAACATGAATATAAGTCTGCAGGGAAAGTCACGTGCAGCTCACATCAGTTTTTTTTTATGTAAATGAAACTGGGAAAAATTATTAAATGAAGACCATTTTACTCCCTCGTACAATAAATTGTCTTTGAAATCATTATAGAAGGACCATGTATCCTTTAATCCTTTAATGTGTTACTAAAATTCAAAAAGTTATATTAATTTCATTTATATTAAAATGGCACAGAATTGGTTTAATTAAAAAAAAATTGAATGCGTCCGCAAAAGTATTATATAGGTATTATTTTGGTACTTAAAATGAGAACATGCAAACATTGCTTTATCATATTATTCTGTGGTCAATTGCATAATCTAAACTCACCAAAATATTTAATCTAATAATAAATCTATATTCAGCAAAAGAGAGTCAACTAAAATTTTAGGAAAATACTTTAAGAAATTGAAAAAATATTACCTAAATAGTTCGAAGACTCTCAACAAAAGATGAAGACCTATAAGACAGACATATAAACAGCACGGCAGTGATATAACGCGATATTCTGAACACGTTTAGCCACTGGGCTATCTGAATGGAAAATGCACAGAATATAGAAATTCTTTGCAGAATATACTCTGTGGGAAAATGCTTCAGCTGTCCTCCAGCCAAGCTAAATGAGCTTCGATAAAGGACCAAAAGGACAACTATTCTTATGGGACGCTCCTGATATTTTATGACATACAAATACTCTTTCTTTCTGCCCCTTCCAAATTTGCAATCTTTTAGAAGTGCGATAGAGACTGAATCCAGGTGTTTACAATTTGAATTTGAAACTAGGAGCAGATCGAGAGAATAGCTCTCGGGATTTTTCTTAGCCGGTATTGGGGGTAAGCAAATTCTCCCTCAGGGATTACAGGCTTCACCCAGCTGCAAGCTGTATAAAATCTAATAATCTCCTAAGTGTTTGAGCGCACGTATTTTCCAGGTAAACTATACATTGCTGCAAAAAATACCTAATTACAGGAGAGAAAACGATTCTAAAAAGTTACATCAATTTCATTTATATTAAAATGGCACAGAGTTGGTTTAATTTCGAAAAAATTTTTGGATGCGCCAGCAAAAGTCATTCTTACTACACCTACTTTCACTTCCAAATGGTCGCCCCTAATTCGGCGATGTGGGCAATTGCCCACGCCGCCCACGCCTTAAACCGGGCCTGATCCTTAGATTCTGACCTCCCTGTCTACGGCCTTGATCAGTGATCCTTGATCCTCTGAATGAGAGGTATATTTCTTGAGCATTTTAAATTAAATTTGGCAATGTTGAAGTATGAGTGCAAATTGTCACAGTTCACAAACAAATCGTTGACAACAAACATTCAAAGTATTTTGATGTTTAGGGCAATCATATTGTAAGAACATTCATACGACGGCCGTCTAAAGAGTGTGTTCCAAAATCTAAGTTCATACTTCCATTGCAGATAGCAGCGTCCACGCACCGGTTTCACACGTTTTATGTACTCTCAAGCGTGGAATAACAGGTGGCAATGAAGCTATAAATGGAAACAAGATTTTGCAATGGAACCAATAAAATGTGCTATGTTGTCTGTTGCTCGCAAGCACCACAGTGCTCTTGTGAGAGTAAAAGGTACTGCACAATTTTCTTTATTTAATGCTCTGAAAAAATGTATCGTATTCGGGTGCTTGCTAAAGGTAAAATATTACAGGATTTATATATTCGTAGGTTCTATGGAGAGCAACAAATTCAGTCCTACTATCCACTCGCAGCCGACTTCATCTTTACACATGCAATCTTTTTAAATAGTAATTAAATTAAAAATATTTCAAGATGGGCATGAGAAAGTCGAGTGTGGTTCAACTTGACTTTCTCATAGCAGAATTCACTTTTAAATAGTTTGCGATTATTTATTTATTTTTTTTCAAATTTTGCAAGATTTTTTTTTTTTTAAATCTGTATTGTTGATTCAAATGATCACCATTATATAGCATGTTACTCTTCATTTAAAATGACTTGAAAAAAATATTTCGATTGATACTAAATTTGGCAATCCATCTCTTCGGGGAGTTGATGATGTTACGAATGCAAAGATTCTATCGAGGCTATTTTTCACTTCAATGATGGAAACTGTAAGTTTCGCCATATGGTAAGTTTATGTAAGTCGCCACATGTAAGTTTCGCCACATTTGGTTTTATAAGTTTCATTGAGTCACAAATAACCCTTTTTACGCATAATTATGTCCAATTTTGTCCTATGTTGCCATGTGAACATAAAATTTTAAATAAATTTCAAGTTTTCTCTCGAATTTCAAAAAATTCTGTTTAGTTAGATTTTATATTAACAAAGCCAGATATAAAGTTTCATGAAAATCTGTTGACATTTGTGGCAGCTATAGTGTATACAAGAAATCGACCGTCACTCTAAAAACACTTAAAAAGTGTTCAGGAGGTCCTAAAACATATATTGGCATCAAAGTCCTTAATCGAAAATTTTCTTGAAAACGTTACCGGTTGCCTATTCTATATTATGTTCTATAGTATATTCTATTATGTTCTATAGTATGAGAAAGTGAAGATTATGTAATATTAAGAAAAAATTTGCAATATTTTCACGAAGAAATAATTGTTGATTAAAACTCTAATGCAGTATTTAAAATAATGAGCATTCAGTATTTTAGAAAATATACTTTATTTAAAAATACATTTAAAATAATTTATTTGCATAAGTAATTTTCTCATGTATTTATTATATATTTTTAGTACAAAGAATTTATAACATAAAACTACTGCTATTTTCAGGAGATTTCAGTGTACAAAAATTAGTTAAAAGCAGTTGTCGTTGACATGTGGCTAAGAATATCTGCTCAATGGTTTAAGATTTTAAAATTTCTTCCCCTTGCAACTTTCTCCAAACAATATTTTTGTGCATTCCTGGAAATAAATAAAAAGTTCAATAATTCTTAGATGGCAAATGTGTATATACCACAATTATTTGACATTTTTGTTCATAACAAAGAGTATATGATATATGCTAGTAAATGTAGTAAACTTATATGCTAGTAAATATAACAAATTTATATGGTAGTAAATGTAGTTAACTTATATATATGCTAGTAAATATAACAAATTTATATGCTAGTAAATGAACTTATATATTAGTAAATATAACAAATTTATATGCTAGTAAATATAGTAAACGTAAGTTTCATACCTCGAAATTCATCATTATTTTCTTCTCCGGAAATGTAAGCTGTAATGTTAAAAATAAATATTAAGACCATAAATTTAAATTTGAAATCTTTATCTTATTTGTTCTGCAGATGCAAATATCTTATTTGTTCTGCAGATGCAAAAATGTTTAATCTTTATTAGAAATATATCAGTTTTCTTACTTCCATAAGAATATGATTCTTACTATATAATATTTAATAAGCATTGCATTTAAATAAAACAAAAGTCTAAATTATAATATTAGGCCCATATTGCAAGCAGCAACTTTTTTCGCAATACTCCACTTCACTGTTAATAATTATTCATTTCGTCCCATCTTTTCTTTAGGAGATCATGATTGGACAGCAGGAAAAAAAAGCGATATGACTTCAGGCTTTGTGGTAGAAATGAATTAAATTTTATCAATCATACTTTGCTACCATTATCACCATGTCCATACATGCCCTACAAATTAGCTTGCACATTAAAGAAAGTAAAAGTTGTATGCATTGTAAGGAAAGTAAAAGCTTGTACACGTTGTCAAAAAAAGTAAACATATGTATGCACTGTAGAGAAAGTACTTGCAAGTATTGTAAGGAAAGTAAAAACTTGTCTGCATTACAGGGAAAGTAAAAACTTGCCTGCATTGTAAGAAAAATAAAAACTTGCATTGTAGGAACAGTTTATCTTATGTAAAATCGTATAACTTATTTGTTTTGGAAAATAACTCAATATTTAAAAAAAAAAAAGAAACTCACTTGAAAAACGGTACCTTCCTAACAGCTTCTTTCTTATACATGAATTTTATTTATAACTTTCTTTGTATACATAATGTATAAGGAAAGTATTGCGACAGGGTCGAAAATTCGAATTCGAGTTTTCGACGGGTGAGCACGTTCCAAGCATCCCTGATCACGAATCGAACATTTTTGAGGTGATGACTGTCTGTGTATGTGTGTGTGAAAGTATGTGTTTGTATGCGTGTGTGTGTGTGAGTGTGTGTCAGTTAGTCTGTGGAGACGATATCTCACGAACGAATGGAGCGATTTCAATGAAATTTGGTACAAAAATTACAATCCGTGAATACTGGAAGCCCATTGTTTTTAAACGTAATCGAATGCTCAGAACACCCCTAAATTTTTGAGTGAAATTTTGAAAAATCATCAAAAAATCAAAACCTTTAATAAAGTTACGCAAATAGACATTTCTTATGTAATTTTTCATTTTTCCTTAGAAAACGATTGGCATAAACTTTAGAACGCTAGTATGAACCGTTCTCGAGATATTGCACATTTTTCAAATAAATTTATCAAAAAATTCCATAAATTAAAAAAAAATATTAACTGTTGAGAAACATGTTCACTTTTCAAATGTAATATCATGCGATAAATTTGGTGGCATCATTCTCGTGGATCGAGCTCTTTCCATTCATGAGAAAAGGTACTTTGAGTAATACTTTTGTATTTGAACGCCAATAGTCATTTATATGCTATAAGAATAACTTATTTCTCCGTCCATAACGCTTGGCAAGATTTTAGCGACGAATTTAGCGGAATGTCGCCAACTTGGCGTCATTTTTAAATGCTGCCAAATTAACGGAAATCTTGTCAAATGGATAAAAATGACGCCAAATCAATGAAAATGACGCCTAATTGAAGAAAATTCAATATCTTGGAAAGAATATATCTACTATAAGAATAACATGAGAAGAATAACACTATAACACATGAGAAGAATAACACTATAAGAATAAGATAGTCATGTGCTGCCCACATCAGATTTTTTATTTATCTTTTTAGAGTTATTTTGCAAAAAATCCGCGTACCAACTTGAAGCCTGTGCTCACAGTCTGTTAAATATTGTTTATTATACTATGCATACATTCGAAGGAAAATAAAACATGAATATGACATACTTCCATATAAAACTTAAAAAATAAAAAAAATCTTAATTAATCCTGTCGGAATAGAGGGTTATTTGAACCGTATCAAATTTACTTTTAACTATACTTTTTAATGCCTCAAACTACTTTTTAATGGTAAATTGATTTCTGTACGTTCATCACCAAAATCTGATCCCAATTTTAACTGTTTTTAAAAATCGCAGTCTGAATGGAGAATATAATGAAACAAATATTGGGCAATCATGGTTCTATAGATTATGCATATTTGAGATGTTAATGTATACTCTTTAAAAATATGGTATAATATATCTGAAAGTAAGCAGGTATAACTTACCTTTTCTACTTTTTCCACAACACATTCAAATATCTATAAATATGGAAAAAAAATTACATATTAAATATAAGCAATGTGAAACATAGACAGTTTTTTATGCTAATTTAGACTATTTTAACATAAATACATCCATTTTAATATGCTAGATAATATATATAGAATGTCGTAAAAAATCTCATAAATACTGCAAAGGTACATTTTTTGCTACGAGAGCATCAGTAGGCAAGGAACCAGATTTAGGTCCCTTAAAATTCTCACTGAAAATTACCTTATTTAATAATATTTAATAATATCATCTTCCTTTGACGCCAGGAGTGTATTTATATGCTCAAAGGCTCTAAACAAAACATTTCCTTTTTCTTTTTACTGTTAAAGAAATCTTATAAATGGAAAAATTTAATTATAATAGAAATACCCATTTTAAAGAAAATTTTGAAATCAAATTCTGATAAATTTTGATCAATATGTTTAGGATATTTTTACTTTTACCCCAGGAAATGGTCTAGCTAGACCACGAACTAAAGCCAACTGTTATCCGATTGACGACATACAAAGACCCAATTTTTCTCTAGATTAGGGCTAAGGCCACTCATACAAATTGTGGGCACCCCTAAAAATATGTATCACAGGCCGGGTCCATCTTCCTATTTCATTTTCCCTCGTTTCGTCAATTTTTGATGCGTTTTCCTTCCTTTTGGAGCCCGCCCCCACCCACCCCCCGTGAGTGGTATCTGCCCCCTATGGGCGATTCGGTCAAGGCCCCAGAAACCTTAAACCAGAGTTATCGACATAAGCATCAACATAACAATACTAATCACATGTTAAAAAATGTAAAATACAAAAAAAATTTCCTTTAGACTGCTGATTACAATAATCTGAAAGAAAAATATTTCGTTTGTTTGTATTTTATTAAGAGTATCAATTGGTTCCAAAGATGAAAAAGAACCTTCTTCATTAAGATGAATAGCCAAATTCGTATTCAGGTATGTCCAAAATGTATCTCAGCAGACTGATCAAAATATGAGAGTCGGATTATGGATCCCAACACGTTGCTTTCTCTTTACATATACTGTACATTGTAGGAAATGTAAAACATATTCCGTGTCCATTAGGGATTGTTGATTGGGATTAATTGTTTAGCAAGATACAATTAGATAAATGTAAAAAATTACTCGCGTACAATAAAGTTCTCTTACCTTTGTAGGAATTTCGGGAGTTTCGAAAATAACTGCGTAGGGTGTACATCGTTTTATTCCTTCTGGAACAATTTCTTTCTTACATTCTTCTAAAGCGAAAAGCACCTGAAATGTGGATATTAAAATAGGTTACGAAACACGAAAAAAAAAAAAAAAAAAAAAAAGAAAAATCAGTACATTAACAATTTACAACGCCATCAATTGTAATAATTTGCAATATCAACCCAGACCGTACATGATGTATTCAGATCGTTTTATTTGTATATTGGACTTTATGTTTTGTCCCCATAGACAGTAATTTGTGTTAAAATGTCCTCAGAATATCCTGAGGTACTTACTCATGCTACGCTTTTTAGAAGGCAGGACTCACTGTGCGTCCTGCACTGCGTCCGTCTCGTATCTTGCTCAAATATGCACTAAAAAACGGGAGAAGATTTTTTTTCTGTGTTTCAAGTGTACCGTGTAGACCATGGAGTTAGAAAGGAGGAGATAAAACTCCTATGCATGAAACGCTTGAAAATGCCATAATGCTTTGAGAGTTACATCTAGGTGTCGCTAGTGTTTGTAAAGTAGTTGCTATTGTTACTTGACACTATAGAAAGGCTTAGTATTTAGTATATGTATTTTTAATAATTTTTAAATTAAGGATTCCTTAACTATGAGTATAATTAACCAGTATTTTTTCATAGTTGTAGGATAGAGTACAGAATATGTGGAGATAAAAATGAATTGGAAAGTAAAATAATTTTGAATACGTAGGAATATTCTTTATTGCTTTAGTTATTCTTTGCATTGTACTAATAATTAATTTTTACAAAATTGACAGTTTAAATAAATATTTTAGGTCTTTCGCTATAGAAAGGCATACAATACAGGACTACTTATCTTATCCCAGCGCCGCCTGAATTATTGTCTCAAACGATATTGGCGTTTTCTGAATATGAAGATTTAACTCCTTACTTTTACCTCCATGGTGTGGACAGTAGGCGGCAATCATTGTTTAAACCGAATTTTGTTTGATGCAGAGTGCACCCTTAATAAGTGGCTTGCCAAACATGTAATACAAGCAAGAAAGTGTTTAACCGATCACCTATCACCACCGATATGAACCATGGTTTCGCTGCCATTGCTGCTTGTAAGCGTAGTCCAAACGATGAAATGAGCAAACACCAACTGCAAAATTCATTAAAATAAGGTAGGATTTTAGAATATTTCTGGTTGGAAGTATGTAATTTGGAATTCAGAAACAGTAGAGGTCATTTGGAGCCCCGTCCACCGTAAATAAAATTTTAAGCGTCCAAGAATACAGTGAAGCGACCTGCGCCCTATAATAAGGCTTTGCAATCGCCGTATTCTTAAAAGCTTAGAATTTTATTAACGGCGGACGGGGCTACAATTCTACAATAACTAATTGCAATACTAACTGGGCTTCTACAATTTTAATCGTCAATTCAAATCGTCTTCTACAATTTTTGAATTCGAAGTTATAATTCTTCTACCAGAAAAATTATGAAATCCTTGTTTTAAATAGTTTTATGCTCACTGTACTATCGCCAGCACTGACAAACAGCAATGCACGCCAGAAAGTGTTGACGGCTGATGATGGATGACCGGTTGAGCACGTTCTTGTTTATATGCAATGCACTGTCATAGGGCAAACGACACTTCACTGAAATGTATAATATATTGTTTGGCTTAAAAATGCAGAGCTCTCGTTATAAGAGGAATTATTGTGGTAGAACTTTTAATGTACAGTTAGAAAACACAGAAATAACAATACCCATACATAGGCATACAGTTAAAATAAAAATAAAATTTGGGAGAAAAAATCAAAGTAGTGTAGTTATAATGAACAATTTTAATTGGGAAATAATTAGAAATTTAGAATCAAGTGAAACCCGAATAAAATATTAAGTTTCAGAAAGGAAAAGTTTTCAACGTTTAAAATAATTTGAATTTATATAATCTCGTCAACGTGCATCGCACAAAGACGTGAATCACCTTTGCAGCAAATTTCCCCACTGTCTGGAACTTCGATTTTCAGCTATAAACGACATACACAGAAATGCACGATAGACACAAGGACACGCAAGTATTTTTTATTATGGAAGATTTTAATTATTTTTCATTCTAGATAAAAAATTTAAAATATCTCTTGAACGACGCAAAGACGGGCATATTTGCAGGTAAAGAAATAAATAAACTTTACTCACCCTCGGTGACATAAGTTTTTCACAAGCAGCGAATTTGCTACACAGTAGAGGATCCTTGCCTGTAAAATATTCAATACATAAATAAATTTCATGTTTTGATCAAATTATATATCAAATTATTTCATGTATTACTTTCCTTATATGCAATAATGTATAAGGAAAGTATTGTGACGGGGTCGAAAATTCGAATTCGAGTTTTCGATGGGAGAGCACGTTTCAAGCATTGCTGATCACGAATCGAACATTTTTGAGGTGATGTCTGTGTGTGTGTGCGTGTGAGTCCGTGGAGACAATAACTGACGAACGAATGGACCGATTCGAATGAAATTCGGTACAAAAATCACAATCCGTGAATACTGGAAGCATTTTTTTTTTTTATACGCAATCGAATGTTTAGAATCCCCCAAAATTTTCGAGTGAAATTTTGAAAAAATCGTCAAAAAATTAAAACCGCTAATAAAGTTACTCAAATAGACATTTCTTACGTAATTTTTCATTAGAAAGCGATTGACATAGATTTTAGAACGCTAACATGAATCGCTCTCTAGATATTGCACAATTTTCAAAAAAAAATTATCAAAAAATCATATAAAATAAAAAAAAAAGATTTCCTATTGAGAAACATGTTGACTTTTCATATGAAATATCATTAATAAATTTCGTGACATCATTCTCTTGGAACTAGCTTGTTCCATTCATGAAAACAGATACTTTGAGTAATACTTTTATATTTGAACGCCAATAGTCATTTATCTGCTATTTTAAGAATAACTTATTTCTCCCTCCATAACGCTTGGCGATATTTTGGCGACGAATTTGGTGGAATGTCGCCAACTTGGCGAATTTGTTAAATGTTGCCAAATTAACGAAAAACTCGCCAAATGGATAAAAATGACGACTAATTGACGAAAATTCAATATCTTGAAAAGAATATAAATATCTACTATAAGAATAATCTTTTTTTTTTTACTGTAAAAATAGTTAATTTATTGCATTATATAAGGAAAGTCAGGTGTTGCCCACATCAGGTTTTTTTTAAATTGTATTTCTCGGTTTTGTTTCTTTCTACATAAGATCTGGATACATTTCTGTATACTTAAACGTGTAGCACATTTCCACTCATGATACTTTTTTTATTCCCTCTATTTTTGTAAAAACGTTCATCTAACACAGTGATTCTTAACATTTTAGTTGGTGAATTCCCATTCAAGTATTATTTTATTAAAGAGACCCCATGCTACCATGCAAATGAAATACAGGGTTAAAAATAATAATAAATATACATTTTTAAAAAGGCATATATTTTGCATTCGCCGATATTAGTTGCATTTATCAATTAGGAATATCAAAACGCCTCATTTAGCTAGGAATAGTATGTTGGATACTTTTGAAAAAACAAGAAAACACTATTAATAAATAATATTACAAAAAATGTTTGACAGTTCTAATGGGAAATTTCAGTATCAATTTATATATTGAAACAAAAAAATAAACACGTATTTCTTTTAATGTCTCGTCTTTCATCATTAAACAAAAATTTCGGAGGAGCGTCTCCTTGCAATCTCAAATGGGGTCGCGACCCAAGGGCTGCGCACAACTTATCGAACGTACATTGAATCAGGTTCTAAGAGCAGTCTTTGAATTAATGATTCAAACCATGATAATTATAGCAGATAATTTGTTACTGTAAATATACAAAATTTTATTTTTAAAAATATGACGCATTATACTGACAGAGTCTTCTTATGGGGCTGTTCTTAAAATGGGCATCTCGCTCCCATTGCAAATAATAACACCCATGCACTGGATTTCGCAGTAGATATCAGTACTAATATATAATAATACAGATGATTAGGAATGGAGAGTCAGGTTTTAAAACTGCAATTTTAGTTTCGAATTTCACATTCACAGATACTAGTACCCAGCCGTCCAAACGCTGCTCACATCCTAGGACGAGTCGGACGGTCTGGGTTTTCAACAGATGCTAGCACTAAAGTATAATAATTCAGAGGAATCAAAAGGGTTAAATTTAAAACTTTAAATTCAGTTATGCATTTCATAGTAGATGGCAACACTAAAATATGATAATATAGAAGGAGAAAATTCTTCAAAGAGGACTAAACTGAAGTAGATCTCTTTTATTACTAATAGATGGCAGCACTAAAACATTTCAGGTAAAGCCTCTCTATAAAAGGACTTTAATTTCAAGTGAATGTAGGACGTAGGAGAATCAATTTTTGCCAAAGCAGGATTTTTATTTGAGAGTGATCAAATTGAACGAAGACTCCAAGTTTAGTTTATAATTTTGAAGTAGATATAACAGCAAAAAGTAGTTCAATCATGGGCGCCCTTAAAACTTTTCCCAGGAGGGGGAAACTCAAGGATAAGATGTACAACATCGACTAGTTTGATGACGCCCACCTTTGTGACCTTAAACGCCCAGAGAAGGGCAAGAGAGAGACCCTCCCCTAATGGCTGCCCATGAGTTCAAGTAGATTCCTTAAAGAAACTGAAATAGCGTATTTTTATCAACGACCTCTGCTCCTCCCCGTGGACGCTGAAATTAGGGGATATTCAAATGTCTTTCCAGACCCTCAAACGCCACTCCGGTGATCTAGAAGGCTGAATTTTTGCACACTTATAACAACGTTCACTGGACAGAACGTAATGAAACTGGTATTGATTTCTCCCCTAGGGATGACAAAATAAACTGCTCAAAAAATCTTTGCAGACCGCCCCCCCCCCCCCCCCCCAGAAGGCTCTCGGTGACCTCGAAGGTTGTTACACTTAGTACACTTATAGTATAGACCACGGGACAGTACCTAATTGAACCGGATTTTCAGTTTCTTCCCCGAAGGCTGACAGAATGAGGATCCAAAAGTCTTTCCAGACCCTACAGAAGTCCTCCACCCCCTACAGTGACCCAGAAGTCTGAAACTGTATATTTACTGTAAGCTTACGGGATAGGAGCTAACTGAGCCAATTATCAAGTAAGACGACTATTTTCATGCATTGTTAACCAAAACAAAACCTGATAAAATTGCAACCTAATTTTCCCCTGTTTCTGACAGGCTTAAATACTATAAATTTCTGACTAAAATACATTTGATTTTATATTACTCACTTTTGGCAACACATGTCACGATGTCAAGGAGCTCCTTCTTTTCCATTGTGACTAAATATTCCCCTGCACGGCAAACTCCACTTACATGCAGCGCCACCATAGCGAAAACGGCGAAAAATCCTACAGCATACATGGTAATCCAACAGATTCAATCCTATAGATCTCCAAGTTCAGCGATCTTGCTGTTTCTGCTTGATTCAAACATTTCGGTCACTTTTTATAGTCCAACAAAAATGGCAATTGAAGAATTCGATTTCACACTTTCTGTGAACATTCGCGTTTCAGTTGTAAATCGCCTTTAACATTAGATATTAGATGCTGTGTTTCGGGAATAATTGGGGTTATGTTGAAATGGGCACTGAAGCGCGGCGGGCTTTAATCTTCAGCGGGTAGAAACCCAAATTGGTAGGATTGAACTTTGAAGGACAAGATATTATGCGATAAAAGAGATTTTGTCGCGATAGGTGGACAGTTAACAAAGAAATATATTATTTTTATTGTATGAAAGGCTTTTTTTTTCTTTTTCTTTAAGAAGTGAAATAAAGATATTTGTTTCGATTAATCGCATAAGTGGACTTAAGTTTAATATTCTAATTTAGGAATAATTTCCAATTTAGAAGTTCTTCAGAGAAAGTAAGTTATCAGTAGAATTTCAATATATTGTGAAACTTACACATAAATCATATTTCATTTCTGAACTGTATTTCATGGTACTGTATAGGGAAAATATCGAAATCCTTTTCTCTCTCTCTCTCTGTGTATGTGTGTGTCTGTCTACTATCTCTCTCCCTCTCTCTCTGTATGTGTGTGTCTGTCTATTATCTCTCTCTATCTCTTTCTCTGTCTCTCTCTCTCTCTATGTGTGTGTCTACTATTTCTGTCCCTCTCTCTATGTGTATGTGTGTGTACTATTTCTCTCCCTCTCTCTCTGTCCCTCTGTGTCTGTCTACTCTCTCTCTATGTGTGTGTGTGTCTACTATTTCTCTCCCTTTCTTTCTCTCTCGCTTTCTATGTGTATGTGTGTGTGTGTCTACTATTTCTTTCTCTCTCTCTGTCCCTCTGTGTCTGTCTACTCTCTCTCTCTCTGTGTGTGTGTCTACTATTTCTCTCTCTCTCTCTATGTGTATGTGTGTGTGTGTCTACTATTTCTCTCTCCCCTCTCTCTCTGTGTCTGTCTACTATCTCTCTCTGTGTGTGTGTGTCTACTATTTCTCTTCCTCTCTCTGCCCCTCTGTGTCTGTCTGCATACTCTCTCTATTCTGTCTCTCTGTACAACATATGCATCTATTCTAGCTGAAAAATTAATCGTCGAAATTTCACAAAACGTAGTCTATAAGTTACTTATGAGTTACCCTGCTGCTGATTAGAATTTTAAGGATTAAAAATCGTCAAAATCTGAAATAACAGACAAAATATGCTAAAATGCACTAATTAAATGATTGTTGTATGCGTATTTCTTAACAATAAAGTGAATAAGACCGACTTCGTTACTCAGAATAGATTATTCTCGAAATATCAAGGTTCTTGGAATTTTGAGGAGATGACAATGCTTTTCACTGTAGTGAAAAAACTACCGGTTTAGATAAATTTCTTAAAATTTGGTAAGAGAAGTTAGTTGTGGACCTTGGTGCTGATTAGAATTTAGTACGATTTGAGAAAAAAAAACTAGTGGTTATTTTTTTGCGAAATGGCCAGCAAAATTGTCAAAATCTGAAATAAAAGATTAAGTATGCTTAAAAGTATCTATTAATCGGTTGTTTGATGGGCAATATTTAACGACGAAACGCATAAGACCAACTCCATTACTCTATGACGAACCGTTTTCGAGATATTTAAGTATTTTGAGGAGATGGTGACTGTTTAAAATGCATTACATTCCCTAATGAAAGACGCATTAAAACTGCAAACTGGATATAACATCAAGTAAGTATCCATGTCAATTTGAACATTTAAACAAAATTGATTATAAACTGGAGTCTGTAGGTAAAGTCACATCAGATTTGTTTTGCTTTCTCATAATATTATGTATAGAGGGTGTAGCGGATGATTGTTGCCAGGCCCGAACCAGGGACCTGGTGCTTACAAGACCGACATTGTAAGTTTAGAGCAAAAGCTAGCTTCGACTCCGAACTCATAATTCGGGTATCCTAGCATCTTCGATCGATGTCTTTGGCAGGAGCAGAGTCGTCTGCTGCCGCACACTCCCGCACCTGATGAGAAGGCCCCGGTCGAATTTCGGCGAGGAGGGGGGGAGCGCCCATAACCCCCCCCCCCCCCCCCGCGCGTCCCCATCCGAGACTCTGCCCAGGGGCTGAATGGCCGGGAGGCGTGTCGCCTCGGGCTTGATGTCAGTCGTGGTCAACCAGGAAGGGAGTGGTAGGGCCTCTGGCTCCGTGTGGTGCTGCCATCTCTTGTTGAGAGGAGATCGTTGGAGAGAGAAGGTTGCGTGTTTCGAACGTCCAGTCATCATTGCAGCGAATGATTGTTGCCAGGCCCGAACCAGGGACCTGGTGCTTACAAGACCGACATTATAAGTTTAGAGCAGAAGCTAGCTTCGACTCCGAACTCATAATTCGGGTATCCTAGCATCTTAGATCGATGTCTTTGGCAGGAGCAGAGTCGTCTGCTGCCGCAAGAGAAAAGAAACTGTTTCCCAGAGAATTTTCGAATTCGAGATCTTGAGGAATAAGCACTTTTTTTGGACAATTTGAAATCATTTCCAACACTTTTGTAAATACATCCGTTCCGTGTGTGTTTGTGCGTACTGCAGTATTTAGCCTGCCAAAGACGAAATCCGACATTCTTAAAATATTAGTTGCGACCTTATTTTATAATAAGTTTTAGTTTGTCTATCAATGTAGGGCATTTAGTGTTGAAAATAGTTATCAAAAATTCGCCCAGTTAAGTTCTGTCTCGTATTTGATACTAAGTGTTTAAAGTTTCAGCCATTTATGTCACAAGGGGTTGCTAGAGATATACAGCAAATAGCTCGATAACTGTCTCACAAGATCACTAAACAACTGTTAGGTACAGTAAAACAGCAATTATAAATTCTCCACTAATACTATTCTCAAATACTATTCCGATACTATTCTCCGATACTATTCTCTCCGATACTATTCTCAAAACATTGAAGTATCTCACAATTCAATGTAGTTCATATCACGTGACTGCTCTCTAACTGGGCGATGTCTCCTTTTATATTCTCCCAGTAGAAGCTTTCAGAAGGGGGCCCCGATCTCGAAGAATATTGTTATTTCAAGAAGGTTCAAATTCATTCGAGAAGTTCCCCAAAGCGCCAAGTTGGGGATAAATTACCAAATCTAGCTACAACCCTTCAATTATCAATCTAGCTAGCAACCCCTTGTAACATATGGAAACCCTAAGTTCACGTCATAGGAATGGTTGTCTGTAAAGTTGTTTTCTCCTTCTGATTCCCAAGAGAAACTCCTGTCAAGGCATTTCACACGTTCGTAACAATATACTCCGTGGTCTCCGTTAAATAAAAGGTTGTAAAAAGGCCAAGGTCTTTAGCTTGTTTTTGAGATTTTCTGTTTTTCCAATAACAGATGATGAAAAGAGGAAGGTTTATGTTTTTTTAAACATTTGAAAAAATATTTAAAATTACTTTCTTTTTTTTTTTTTCGCGTCAAAGAAATGCCTTATCTTTCAATGAATAAAAATTTCCTTTTTTTCCCCTTCTTTTTAAAAATTTTATTAAGACATTTTAAGTACAGACTTTTTTGTTTTTAGCATGCTTACTCGGTAAAATGAATAACGGAAAAAAAATTCACAAAACGAAACGGTCAATAACTACACTTTTTCAATTTCCCCACAATGTATAGAATATGAAAAGTGGAAGTATTGTGTTGGAGTTAAAAACCCGACTCTTAGCTCTGGATGCATCTTGCATTCTTGACTGCAAATCAACCATTTTATCAATGATGCCTGTGTGTATGTATGCGTGTTTGTCTGAGCACACGACGTCTCTCGAATAAATTGAGAAAAGCATGTATATTTTTTGTTACATAATTGCTGTTATTGTTATTAACCAGGTAAATATTTAAATCGAGATTTAATTAATTGTACAACGCACTTGGTTTAAAATGTAAACATATTAACGGATTTAAATTAAAACGAGAGTTTAGCATGTCAAAACGTCTAAAAATCGTGATCATAAAAAATTACTTTTAGTAATTACTTTAATAAATCGATTGTAAGAATCAGCAATAAGACATATAATTGTTCACTGCGATAATAATTGTTGTTTACAATATGCTCTGTTTACAATATTATTAATATCTTCGGTCATTTTTGTGACGTTTCTACCGGCAACCAATCACGTGAAGATGGAAACTGACTTGGCTAATTAAATTTTTGCCCATTCTGGCAATGCAACATTTTACTAATTAATATTAAATTAACTAAGACTTAAATCAAAATTCTAGGCTCATATACGGGTTCATATTAGTCTATATATAAAATTTCAGAACTGTACGTCTTCACCGACTGTTCGTACAGCGGTGTCAAAAATTAGAGGATTTTTTTTATTTATTTATTTATTTTACTTTTCCTGCAATACATGGTAATGTATAGGGAAAGTATTGGAATCATGTCGAAAATCGCAACTCGAGTTTTCGACGGATCTACACGTTTCAAGACCTCTAGAATACGAAAAACTATTTTTAGTGTGACGTCTGTGTGTCTGTGCAATGTATGTATCCACTCTAACTCAAAAACTTATAGACCGAATTTCATAAAATTTGGTAGGTAAGTCACTTGGGTATGACTCTGGTGGTGATTAGTTTTTGGTACGATTCGTAAAAACAGAACCCGCCTGTTTTTGCGAAATAGCCCGTAAAAATTTCATGTATCCACTCTAGTTAAAATACTAATTAACCAAATTTCAGAAAATTTTGTAGATAAGTTACTTGTACAATACTCTGGTGCTGATTAGATTTAGGTATTAATCGGAAAAGAACAACCTGCCTTTTTTACGAAATGGCCCTCAAAAATCGCTAAAATCTGAAAAGAAACTACGTATGTTCAAATATATCAATTAAATGCTTGTTTTATACGTAATTTTTGATAAGGAAAAGAATAAGAACAACTCTATTACTCTAGGACAAACCGTTCTCGAGATATTTCAGATTTTTCGCATTTAGTTATGACACTTTTGGAAAAATATCCAATTACCAAATAAAAACAAACATTGAATTAAAAATGCAAATTTAGTGTTATTTGGTTCAATTAAACTCAATTTATTAAAGAAATAAAGAATATATGAATTTGAGTCTGCAGGGAAGTCATGTGCTGCCCACATCAGATTTTTTTTTAAATATAGTGAGATAGAGAGAGATCTTTTGTTAATCTGTAGGGAAAGTCATGTATTGCATCAATTGTTCTTTGCTTTATCTTATAATTCCAAATAATAAGGATTATAATGTCATAAAAATATTGCATTCAGTTTATTGATACTGTATTAGTTAAAGATAATGTGTAAATAAGTTAAAATAACAATACTTATGGCGAACATTACACATATGTTTCTTCTGTAAAGGCAATTTCAGTCAGTAGTTTATGGTTCAATGAGTTTGTGATCTGGAGTCCGAAGAAAAGCTTTTGGAAAACGTGTAAGGCAAAAACAGGAGAAGAAAAATCAGTGCAAACATATGATTCCGTGAATTTTAAAAATACAGTAAATTGTTAACTTCGTTTTCGCAGTAGAAGGAAATAAAGCTTGCCACATTTGGCGTGCTGCTTTGGCGTGCCTTAGTTGTTCCATGCTTGATGATATAGTACGTAAGATTATAAATATATCACTGTCAAATTATTTGAAATTACGTTGAATTTACAGTTTTAACTCAACTTTTGTTTTCATTTGGCAACTGGACGTGCTTTCAGAGGCGGCGTTAACAACAAAAAAAAAATTTTCTGGAGAAACGGTTAGTTTTGGGCTGGTCTTATTTTTTTTCGCCGCCAAAAATTGCTTATAAGCATTTAATTGATACATTAGGTTTTTTTTCTGAAATCATACTAAAATTAAATCAGCACCTGGGTAACTTAGTGACTTATGTACTAAATTTTGTAAATTTTAGTCAATTCGTCTATGGTATAGGTGTCATAGTAGATACATACATTCCACAGACCAGACTGACATATATATACACAAACACACGCACGCACACAGGTGTCACCCTGAAAATAGTTTTCTTGGTCCTAGAGTGCTCGAAACGTGTAGATCTATCATAAACTCTATCATCTCCACGCTCAATTCAAGAGATATTTCAGGGACTCTAGTTCCTTGCTAGTACCTACCGTTTCCACCCAATTCCAGCTGAAACTAGTCGGAACAAAAGTTGAGGTTCCCTTGTCAGAACTTTTACTAATGGTATAGGTGTCATATTTAAAGAACTCTATTTACACTGACTTCCAATAGTTAAGCACGGACGGTAAAATCAATAAAAATGGAAAAGTAAAGCTTTGATTTACTCAAAATTGTACATGAAGGTAGCAAATGTGTTTATGCATTAAAGAAAACAAGAATCATGTACAAAGATGAAAAATATATTTACTTTTCATAAGTTATATGATGACGTCACATTTGGGTCATTAACAAAATGATGTTTAAAGGCAAACAAATCAAACAAAACTTACATTGTGACCACCCCGAATCTTCACACAAACTTTACAACGATTTTCCATGCTTTCAATGAGGTGATCAACCGTCGCAGATGCGAGCAATAACCATTCCTCCAATAGGGCAGTTTTCAACTCGCTGAGATTGGCTGGAGGAGGTAAACGTGTAGAGACAGCACGCCGAGGGCATCCCAAAAGTTTTCAATGGGATTAAGGTAGGGGGAATACGCCGGCCACTCCATACGAGAAATGTCCTCACTTTCCATTTCCAGGTATTCGTCAACGATGTTAGCTCGATGACGAATCGACGTCAACGATGACGAGCTCGATGGAAATGGCATTATCGTCCATAAGGAGGAAATCAGGACCAACTGCTGCAGCGTAGAGTCTCGCAATGGGGGTCAAAGACTTCATCCCGATACCGCGTATCCGTCACAGAACCGCCTTTAAAGATGTGCAGCTCTGTGCGATATCCTATTGAAATTCCAGCCCACACCATGACGCTACCACTTCTGAATGCGTGATGTTCGATGATGTTCTTGGCCTGATTGCGTGTGCCTCCCTCTCTCCAGACCCTTACGCGCTTATCATCTGATTCCAGGGCAAACCTGGACTCATTCGTGAACAGGGCGTTGCACCAATCTAAGACAGTCCAATTGACATATTGACGACACCACTTTAATCTTGCCCCTCTGGCTTGGACGATTAGAGGAACACAATACGTGGTACTCGGGCGTACAGTCCCTTCACGTGGAGCCTTCAGCGCACAGTACTGGCAGATATTGTCTTACCAAATGCCGCTGCAACTATGGATGCAACAGTTGTGGAGGTCGCTCGTCGATTCCGCTTGGCTACTATAGCAATATACCAATCATCAGAGGGGGTGGTAACCCTTGGACGACCGGGCACAGGTCTCCGCACAACTGTTTGACTTGTTTGGAATTGTTTCCATAATCGAGAAATTACCGAATGATCAACGCCAAAAAAAAAAATAGCGACATCTTTGATTGACTGTCCTGCATCAATTCGTCCGACAGCACGACAGCACTCACTATCTGTCATTCGTCTTCTTTCAGCTATAGAGACACGAATGTCATCAAAAATAATCCTACAAAAGTTATAAACACATCGTATCAGCATTTAAATGCACCTCCTCAAACCCTTCAGAATGCTGGCGTCTTCAACGACTGCCTAATTAGCATATATCCGGAGAGTCGATCGTGATTGGCTGTAACATACGATATTTGCATACTGCCATCTACATCCACAGCGATTTTCAGCCACTCAAATTTAAATACGCTTCGAAAAATGAAAATGTGCATTGCGTGCATAACTTTTGGAAGTCAGTGTATATAACTGCTGCATCTCGACTTGCCTGTTGGCCTCTGTAAGGAAATATATAAATTTAGTGAAATAATAAAGGTGTGGAGACCAGTACACACGGGATTCAGGTGCTTTTCTGGGATAAATACATTATTTATTCAAAGGATTGTTATTTACAAGATTATATGCCAACTTCAGAGCATCCATGACTATGGACATTTTTTGCCCAAATATTTATGCTTATCACAATTCTCCATCTAAGTCAATTTGCATTTTTACTTTCCCATACGTAGTATTGAGAAAGTATAGTTTCCATGAAAATTTTCGATTACGAGATTTTGATGTCAATATATATTTTAAGACCTCTTGAACACACTTTAGCTATTTTTTGAGTGATGTCCGTCTGTCTCTCAGTATGTCTGTTGTCGATTTCTTGTGTATAGGATAGCGGCTCCAGATATTAATGGATTTTACCGAAACTTTATATCCGGTTTTGTTATCAAAAGATCTAAAACTAGATAGAACTTTTTTTTACATTCGAGTAAAAACTTCGAAATTTATTTGAAATTTTATATTTTAACACTTTACAACAAAGTTAAAAAGTGTTTATAACTTTGTTCATTCTGTCTGTCTGTCTCGTTAGCACGATAACTGCCGTAAAAATGACTTTATCAATATGAAATTTTAGTATGTTGTTCAGACGGTCTGTGGGACCTATGGGAATATAAATGAATAATATCACCCAATTTGTTTTGGATTGAACCCGGGTTGAAAAAATGAAATACATTAAACCCTATGCGACCTAATTTTTCAAACATTTTTTAAGCAGATTTAAAATTCACAAATTACTTCGAAAATTTTAGGAAATATTCAAATTATCCCATAAAATATATATATAAAAAAATTCAGCTAAATATATTCAGTAGTTTTTAAAATAAAAATTAAAATAATAATTACACATCTTATATGAAACGATCACGTGACCATGATATGAAACGATCACATGACCCACTTCAAAATGATATATGGCATCCATCTTGTGTCAAAATCGTGATTTTTAAAGTTCTTTTTAATTCATATTGAGTATTGTATCCGTCCTAAAACTACTTTATTTTTGCTTAAATTCTGTGCATCTACATACTAAAACAACACAATGACAATATATTTGAGTTTAAATTCTCATTCAAATTTGATTATTTCTACAATTAAGCCTATTTTTCACCTATGTAAAATGTAAACAGCAAAATATGTAGAATGAGTTGTATTAGAATTGCTGTATTTCTTTAACACAAAATCATTTAGTTCATGGGGTCTGCATAGCTGATATGAATGAAATATTCATTGATTTTACAGAGAGAAGGACGATTTTTTCGATGAAGTTTTAAGCATAGAGTTTAATTAGTTGTATCTCCATGGTCTTATGTTTTTAAATAAAATAAATTATTATAGTATTGTGATGAATGAAATGAATGGAAAAATGTTTATCAATGAAGTGCTGCTTTTATAGAGATAGCCAGGCTTGTTATATTTCGATGACGTCATTTGAATAAATTTAAATTGTTTTCGATGAAGTTTTCAAATATAATAAATTATTGTAGTATTATGACAATTTAAAAAATATTATCGAGGAATGTATCGCATTTTAGTGATGCTTAAACCAGGCAATTTATATTTCAATGCCGTCATTTCACATTCTTTTCGATCAAGTTTCAACTTTTCAAATATAATAAATGACTGTAGTATTGTGATAATTTTAAAAATATTGCCGTGGAATGTATCGCATTTTAGAGATGTTTAAATAAAATTGCATTGAAGTTGGAAAGTGTTTCATAATCAATGCTTTATGCATGATTGATCTTTCTTGTTTTAACATGACAGCATATAGGATACAATTTGACATAACCATGCATAAAAGGGATTCTAAATGATCACGAGGCTTAATAGTTTGAATCATTGTTGTAAAAGATAACCGCGATACAATTTTTACTTTCCTTATATACATAATGTATAAGGAAAGTATTGTGACGGTGTCGAAAATTCAAATTCGAGTTTTCGACGGGAGAGCACGTTTCAGGCATCCCTGATCACGAATCAAACATTTTTGAAGTGATGTCTGTGTGTGTGTGTGTGTGTGTCAGTGAGTCTGTGGAGACGATAACTGACGAACAAATGGGCCGATTCGAGCAAAATTTGGTACAAAAATCACAATCCGAAAACACTGGAAGCCTATTGTTTTTATACGCAATCGAATGTTCGGAACCCCCCTAAATTTTCGAATGAAATTTTGAAAAAATCGTCAAAGAATCAAAACCGCTAATAAAGTTACACAAATAGACATTTCTTATGTAATTGTTCATTAGAAAACGATTGACATAAATTTTAGAACGCTAACATGAACCGTTCTCGAGATATTGTACATTTTTCAAAAAAATTATCAAAAAGTCATATAAAATAAAAAAAAAATATTTCCTATTGAGAAACATGTTCACTTTTCATATGTAATACTATGCGATAGATTGGGTGACATCATTCTCGTGGATATAGCTCTTTCCATTTATGAAAAAAGATACTTTAAGCAATACTTTTGTATTTGAACGCCAATAGTCATTTATCTGCTGTAAGAATAACTTATTTCTTCATCCATAACGTTTGGCGAGATTTTGGCGACGAATTTGGCGGAATGTCGCCAACTTGGCGACTTTTTGAAATGTTGCCAAATTAACGAAAATCTCGCCAAATGGATAAAAATGACGCTAAATCAATGAAAATGACGACTAATTGTCGAAAATTCAATATTTTGGAAAGAATATTAGTATCTACTATAAGAAAAACCGATTTTTTTTATTGTAAAAGTAGTAAATTCATTGCATTATATAAGGAAAGTCATGTGTTGCCCACATCAGATTTTTTTGTTTGTGGCGTCATTAGCTCCCTTCGGGAGGCAAGTGACCAGCTCCCCCCGGGAGGGATACATTGCCAAGTGCTATCAATCAAAAGATTTTTTCAAGTCCTTTAAAGTGAAGAGTAACACGCTATAATTGTAATCATTTGGACCCATAATACCGTTTTTTCAAAATGTTTTTTTGTGAAATTTGAAAGAAAAAGTTACTAAAATTGGATTCTGGTATGAGAAAGTCGGGTTGAGCAAAGTTTCAGTTAATTTTACGTTCAATAAATCCGTCAGGGGGGTATGATAGAGCAAGTGCAAAACATCTAACGGGATCGATATGAAATTAAGTGTCTGACTATGAAATATATTATAAGAGTCAGCTAGTGTTGCGCAAACTTCACCATTTTGACCAACAAACACCCCACTACCTGGCCGTAGAAGCACTTCTTGAATCGCATGCCTTCCATTTCTTTTTATCGGAGCACTGTATTACATTCTCAAATTCCAGCAAGCAAGTTTGTTACCTCGGAAAAAACGTTCTTTGGTCCATGTTGGAAGGTTAATTTCACACAGTGGCCCCCTCACCACCTGGGAACACCGCGTGCTGTTGGCCGTTTCGGGCGAGGTAGCCCGGTGGTTTGCACGCTGCCACAACTGCCTCCGTGTTCATGCGGAGTACGATCACGTTAAACGTGTGGGTCCGTAAGTCCTTCAGAGAGGTTGGTGGTAGGGGAAGGAGGGTACGGTCCCTGTAGATGCCTCCCCCACTGGGTTCCGGTCTAAATTGGGTGGCACTTCCCGGCCGTCCACACAGTTACGTTGCACCTTTCTGGTAGGTCGGACGATCTGGGTCTCAACAACAACACAGTGGCCCCTCACGCGGAGTACGATCACGTTAAACATGTGGATCCGTAAGTCCTTCCGAGAGGTTGGTGGTAGTGGAAGGAGGGTACGGCCCCTGTGGATGTCTCCCCCACTGAGTTCCGGTCTAAAATGAGTGGCACTTCCCTGTCGTCCAAACAGATACCTTACACCTTTCTGGTAGGTCGGACGATCTGGGTCTCAACAACAACAACCACAACACTGTGGCCCCTCACTAGCCACCCAAACTGCTGCTGTAAACCTCTGGGTCAGCTGAGTGGTCTGGGACTTCAACACTATGGCGCCTCCGGCTGCTCATCCAACTGTTCTAAACCCTCGGGTGAGCCGGTTGGGCTGAATTTTCAACACTGTGGCCCCTGGTCACTAATTGGTGAAGTTACTTGATGCCCATTGGTTTGCTCCAAGTATGATTTTCTGATGGGAAATTATTGACTCCTCCTCTATTGCTAGTGGCAAAGCTAGGATGAGTAGACAAGGGTCTTCAGCCCCTCTATACTGTCGTAAATTAAGTTATAAAATGCATCGGGGAAAATGTTTTTGATTGTCCATTTTGATTGTCTACAGGAAAAGTATTGGAATCGTGCCGAAAATCGCAATTCGAGTTTTCAACGGATCTACACGTTTCGAGCTTTCTGGAATCCGAAAAACCTATTTCTGGTTTGATGTCTGTGTCTATATATCTGTCTGTGCAATATATGTATCCACTTTAACTCAGAAACTAATTTGCCAAATTTCACAAAATTTGGTAAATAAATCATTTGTGAGTTTCCCTGGTGTGAGAGAACCTGTCTTCTTTTGCAATATGACCCGCAAAAATTGTCATAATTTAAAGTAAAAGACTACATATGCTCAAGTGTATCAATTAAACGCCTGTTTCATACGTAATTTTTGAGACGAGAAAAATGAGACCAACTCCTTTACTCTAAAGATATTTATTTTGTTCCGCATTTTTGCAACGTCACCTTTGAAAGTACGTTCAGACAACTGAAAACGAAAATTGAATTAAAACTGAAAATTCGGTGAAATTTCAAAGAAGTATCCGCGCTATTTTGTGTAATTAAATTGAATTTATTGAATTAAGAAATAAATAAATAAGAAGAAAATAAATTTGACTGTGTGGGGAAAGTTATGTGCTGCCCACATCATATATTTTTTTATTTTGTTTACATGGAAATAATGCCCACTGAATTTTCTTGTTCAAAATAATGCTATTTATACAAGTCGCTCAAGTTCAAAATTTAGAAGTTCAAATTAGCAAAAAGATCTTGGAAACAGTGCTGGAGTATTTTCGGGGATTCGCTCCGAGTAGAAGCAGGAATTATCTTTTGTAAGGGTTTTATTGTATTATTGCATTGTCTCTAAGGGTTTTATTGTATTATCTCTAAGGGTTTTATTGCATTATTGTATTGTCTCTAGGGATTTTATTGTATTGTAGCTAAGTGTTTTATTGTATTATTGTACTTTTTTTATAGTATGGTCAGGGCATTTTTTTTTCAAAATTATTAGCCTGTATCTTATTAAAATAATACGCTCTAGATTTATATTTGTGGAAGTATTCGATTTGTAAATAAGAAAAGGAGGAGGGGGGGGGGAAGTCAGTTATTATCTAGTTTTGTTTTTACTCGATCTCTAATTTTAAATAGAGTAACAGTTAATTTTGTCAGTTTAAATTGAAAAGAGCTAAATATCTTACATATTAAAGAAAATTTTGTATTTTAGACGTAATGCTGAAGTCTCATTTGCACCGATTGCTTTCTTTGTGTTTTGAATAAGTAGCAAGATGGTAACCTGGAAGAAACGAAGAATTTACATATTCTTTAGCTTAAATGATCGCAAAAGTTAACCGACTATGATTTTGATGAACTTCAGTGCAACTGCAGTGCTGCTCAACAATGAAGCTGTAAATTTTTGCGTACCGACTATAGTTTAATATTCGAGTTGTTTACCAGTATGTAGCCTAAATTAGTTGGTATAAGTATCGACTTGATCCGGCTGGACTCCCCCCCCCTTTCATTTCTGATTATGCATTGTCATTTACAACTTTCAGTCTCAAGCACCTTTCTTGAGATTATATGCTATTTGGGGGGAGAGGGGGGGGGAGAGGGGGGGGGGGAGAGAAATAGCAACCTCTAAAGTGGAAAAATTTCATGCACATTTGAGTGTAGGATGTAGAGGAACAATTGCCGCGGAAGTATTTTGACATTATTTTTTTTATTTTTCAACATTATGTTTCTGGACCTTCATAATATCACAAAGTATATAGTATAAGAAATAAATAAATCTACGCTTTAAATAATGCAAAATATAACATTCTAATCATATAGGTGTAATATTTTTTGGTAATTTAAATTTATATTCAAAGTATTCTGATAATTGTAGTTTTATTTATATATTTACACTTTTTCTAGATTTCATACTTAAATGTATTCACGTATAAAGGGGGCTATTTGAACCCGGCCAATATTTACTGTAGTTACGGACTAATAAATTCACCCAAATTAAATTAAATTTTCATCAAGCAAGGACTCTAATCTATAAAGTTTAGTGCTGCCATCTACTGAAATTTAGTAGAAATATAAACGAACACATTTCGAAGTTTGCATAAAGCAGTAAAACACTTGCATTGCAATAAAGTCAACTTCTAGAATGTCTGATATTTCACAAAATTCATAAAACTGGATACTTTTATAATTGAAATTGGTATGTTTTGATTTTATTTTAATAATAGTTATATATTTATAAGACGGTGTGTTAACATAATAATTTTTACTCGGGGGTAGGGAGGGGGGAGGCTGTAGGAGAGGTAGTGAATATAGAAAAGGAAAAACTTGACATCCTGACAATATATTAAAGTGATATAGGTCTGTGGTGCGCATTGTGACTCCCACCAACCTCAGTGCGCATGCAAATGAGGAGGTTCGAGATGCCGTCTGCACTAAACATAGTTAACGATGAGCAAAATACTAACATCTTTATGGTGGGTGCGGTATTATCCTGTTATGCTTCTTTCGTAGCTATGGGTTTCTTTCTATTATTAAGCACAACTGACTAATATTGTGATTTAAGGAATTTTCTTAGGCCTTTTCCTGAAGATGCTACTATTACTAATTATTTATTTATTAAAAATTAATTGTATGTCTACTCACTATTTAAAATTGCAATTACATTTATTCGTAGTAAAAAACATGACCGTGTTTATTCTGCTTCAGAATCAGAATTCAAGTATCTGCATATTTTTAAATTAACTTTTATAGTATTACGAAAAGTTTATTTAGGTACGTTAATATTTAAAGATACAAGTCATAGATGGCGACACTAGAGCTGTATAAAAGCTTTGGCATGGTCCCACTTCATTTTATTATTTTTTTAATTTTTACAAGAAAAAATAAGAAAAATCAGTATCGTGAGCCCTAATGATTACAACTATATCGTGTTGCCCTTCACTTTAAAGGGTTTGAAAATAAGGTCTAATGACGTTATAAAAAATAAAAAAAAAAATTCCATCGTGGCAGTTTTTCATAAATAGTCGTAAAACATATATTGGCATCAAAATCTCGAATTCAAAAATTTTCGTGTAAATAATACTTTCTGTATACTATATTACATAGTATGAGAAAGAAAAAATAAGACGTTAAAATGTGTAAAATGTATTCCTCTATAAGTCATAAAAATTTTAGATTTCTGGCATTAATTGTTTTTCAGAAGAAGGTACATAAAAGTTTTGAATTCCTCATGGAATTTCACATGGTTTTCATTGTCACTTTAATAGAATTCTGAAATGTGCGACATTTTTATGCTTACATTTGAAAAGATTTTTAGTATTGAGAAAAGTGATCGGCAATTTTGTTTAGTGCGTAGGTGTCACATTTAACAATCACTAGCCGTTTCAAACACGCGAAGCGCATGTGAAATGACTAGCTTTATATACAATCAACAACCAACACTTGCTCAACAACACATATCCACCAACTCGTTTTCTCTGCGTACGTATCAGGGTCGTAGCCAGGTAGGGGCCAGAGGGGGAGAGGGGGGGGGGGGGCTAAGCACCCCTCTCCAAAAGTATACTCAGCCTCCCTGATAAAAATATTAAATTTTTACTAGTGATATGAAATTTCATGTAATATGTCATTCAAATTTTGCATATAAAATATTTCTTTGAGGATTTTTTTATAAATTACTTCGTTTTAAAGATTTTTTTATTTAGCTGAATTTGTGATTATACTAATGAATCATTTATTTACATATTTAATTTAAAAATATTTAAAAAATATGACAGTAGTATTTAGGATATTTTTGTATTATTGTGGGGGGGGGGGGTTCACTGTTATATATAATATATAGTCAAAATCAACTGATAAGTAGGTAAGAGTTAATATTAAGCATTAACTTGCATTAACTTCCAGAATGTTTCTACAATTTATTAACAGCTTTATTACTAGTTATTGCTTGCATTAAAATCAATTGTAATTATTATAATATATTAATACTGGTGTGTAGTAGATACATGGCTATTAATAATCAGCTCTTAGCTTGCAAATATAAATATGCAATTATTTGTCCATATTTCGAATGTTTTGGTGTGAAGATCTTCAAATTTAAATGTTAGAATAAATTACTCATTGCTATGTGTCTAATAGAATTGTTCACCCATGTGCCCAATTCTATGTTTCAATCTCGCTTAAAAGAAGGAGTTTTTCATTTATTCTGTAAGTCGAACATTTTGGTGTGTGGCACCCCTAAAATAACAAATATTAAAACATGAAATTGTACACCTTCTATATAAATAATTTACCCTTGAACAAAATTTGTAGTCTTTATCTCATTGCGAACTATGTTTTCTATCATTTCGTATTTCGAACATTTAAGTGAAAAGGTCCGCCCTCCCTCCCCTTTTTTAAAACTATGATTTTTTAAGGGAGTTTAATCATACAATTGACCCGTGTATCAAATTAAAAGTCTTATCCTACTCAAAAGAAATTTTTCAATCAACAAATCTAACATTTTGGTATACGGCACGTCATAAATTAACAAATGTTTGAAAGTTGCTATTGTACACTTTCTTTCTTTCAAACAGTTATTACTTATTAGTTAATACTTACATTAAAATCACTTGTAATTATTATGTATTAATATTGATGTATAGTAGCTGTATGGATATTGATAATCAGCTCTTATCTTACAAATCTAAATATGCAAATATTTGTTAATAATTTATATGAATTGAAATATATAATAAATCAGATGTTGGCAGCACATGACTTTCCTTATATAATGCAATGTATTTACTACTTTTACAGTAAAAACAAAATAGGTTATTCTTATAGTATATACTTATATTTTTTCCAAGATATTGAATTTTTGTCAAATATTCGTTATTTTCATTGATTTAGAGTCATTTTTATCCATTTGGCGAGATTTTCTTTGATTTGGTAACATTTAAAAAGTCGCCAAGTTGGCGACATTCTGCCAAATTTGTCACCAAAATCTCGCCAAACGTTATGGACGGAGAAATAATTTATTCTTATACCAGATAAATGACTATTGGAGTTCAAATACAAAGGTATTACTCAAATAATCTTTTCTCATGAATGCAACGAGCTAGATCCACAAGAATGATGTCACAAAATTTATCGCATGATATTACATATGAAAAGTGAACATGTTCTTCAATAGGAAATAAATATTTTTTTTATTTTATATAATTTTTTGATAATTTTTTTGAAAAATGTGCAATATCACGAGAACGGTTCATGCTAGTGTTCTAAAATTTATGTTAATCGTTTTCTAATGAAAAATTACATAAATGTCTATTTGCGTAATTTTATTGGATGTTTTGATTTTTTAATGATTTTTTCAAAATTTCACTCGAAAATTTAGGGGGGGGGGGGGTTCTGAACATTCGATTGCGTATAAAAACAATAAGCTTCCAGTACTCACGGATTGTAATTTTTGTACCAAATTTCGTTCGAATCGGTCCATTCGTTCGTCAGTTATCGTCTCCACAGACTCACTGACACACACACACACACACATACTTTCACACACACACACACATACTTTCACACACACACAGACATCACCTCAAAAATGTTCGATTCGGGATCAGGGATACTTGAAACGTGCTCTCCCGCCGAAAACTCGAATTCGAATTTTCAATTCCGTCACAATACTTTCCTTATACATTATTGTATATAAGGAAAGTAACTAGCATGGTTTATAAATGTTAATGATCAATTGTGTTTCTGGTGAGCCCCCTCTTTTAAGACTGTTGAGTTCCCTTGAATTTCTCTCCAGCTCCTCTTCAATGTCGTCCCTTGCTTCAGCTCTGGTACGTATATTATGTCCCTCCATAAAGCGAAACACAAATTGACAAACTACCCAATGTTACAGATCGCGACAGCGTTGGGTACTTGGCTGGGGACCCAAGATTCTGCGTGAAAAACGATGGACGTAACGCTCCCCGACCGTTCGGGACATTTCGTTAAGTGCTCGCTTAAGTGGTTTGCAGGGGGGGGGGGGGGGCGGAATGACATCATCCACGCATTATTCCATTGATAAAACGAGAAGCTATGCAAGGAAGCGACGATCCCAACATCAAATCGTCTTGGTAAGCAACTGCGAAAGATGAGGTGATTCTGAGATGTCGATAATGCTGCAATTTCTTGATTGTAACAAAGTTTCGATGTTAGATTTTCATTTGAAAATATCTGGAGAGTAAAACACCTCTCGATTTTCTCGTGAATTCATGTTCCGTATATCATTCGATCTCTATCTGTACAATAATTTGTGGGAATGTGTGGAATGGGAGGGGGGGGGGGAATGTGTATATTTTTATGAGTTTTTATGAATAAGGTATTCTCTTCGAACTTCTCTAAAAAATGGTTAAACGTTTATTTTTTTCAAGTTGGCAACATATTAGTGGATTTATTGAATTGTTGTTATTAGTGGATAAATTGTGCTTATTTGGATGACTTGTCTTAAAATAGGTTTCTGGGAAAATCCTTAAGCAACCCAATAACTTTGTATGGAAAGCGCTATGAGTATGCATGTTGGGTCTATCTGTATTAAAATGACCATCTCGGATCAAATGAAAGCGACTGCAGTGCTCCTGGAGGAGAATTAAAAAAGTTAGTATGACAAACTCGGTAACAAAGCAAGATATAACATTAAATAAATACCGAGCCACACGAAGGTATACGGGGAAGAATCAAAGTCGCTGCGATAGCGCACCTAGGACACAAGGTAGCGACCCAACCAAAAGACTGCAACACCCAACACCATCCCGGCTATCAGTCAGCTCTCTAGAGCCGCCGCAATAATACTGACCGAGTAACCCGAGGAGAGGGCAAAGAACCTTACTGCCCCAATCGGGAGTCGAACCCTGGATCTCCGAACTAGCCAGCCGACGCTCTACCGTTGAGCTACTGGGACGAAATTACAACCTCTTATCTTTGAAGTGGACTCTGCATTCTCCACCTTCTAATGTCAGATTGGTGTGCAACTGACAATCTGACTGACAACCTTCTGCTATTTTTACCTCAGGTTGGCCTACTGATTCTATTTTTATCCTCCAGGTTAGTATCCTGGGAGTCATTATCCTCCTAATTTGAAATCGGCGCTCCATTTCCCATAGTTCATTAAATCCGTGCTAGTCATACTGTAGGGCCAGTTTCAGACCTCAGTTATCCTTGCACTAACCTACAGGATGCTTTGTTCGGGCGTCATTATAAAGAACCTTGCTACCCCAACAGGGAGTCGAACCTCTGATCTTCGAACTGCCCAGTCTATGGTCTACCGTTGAGCTACTGGGACGAAATTGCAAGCTTTTATCTTTGAAGTGGACTTTAGAAGGGGTCAAGCATAAAAACCCAAAAAGGAAAGGCTATTGGCCCACGCAAGCCACAATCTGCGGAATTTCGTCCCTTGGCTGGAGCTCTAACCGCTTTATTCAAACAAGTTACAAAAAACCTGATGTAGGCAGCACATGACTTTCCTTATATAATGCAATGTATTTACTACATTTACAGTAAAAACAAAATAGGTTATTTTTATAGTAGATACTTACATTTTTTTCAAGATATTGAATTTTCGTCAAATAGTCGTTATTTTCATTGATTTAGCGTCATTTTTACCCATTTGGCGAGATTTTCTTTGATTTGGTAACATTTAAAAAAGTCGCCAAGTTGGCGACATTTCGCCAAATTCGTCGCCAAAATCTCGCCAAGCGTTATGGACGGAGAAATAATTTATTCTTATAGCAGATAAATGACTATTGGCGTTCAAATACAAAAGTATTACTCAAAGTATCTTTTTTCATGAATGGAACGAGCTAGGATCCACGAGAATGATGTCACCAAATTTATCGCATGATATTACATATGAAAAGTGAACATGTTAGGAAACATATATTTTTTTATTTTATATAATTTTTTTTAAAAATGTGCGATATCTCGAGAATGGTTCATGCTAGCGTTCAAAAATTTGTGTTAATCGTTTTCTAATGAAAAATTGCATAAGAAATGTCAATTTGCTTAACTTTATTAGCGGTTTTGATTATTTGATGATTTTTTCAAAATTTCACTCTAAAATTTAGGGGGTTCTGAAAGTTCGATTGCGCTTAAAAACAATAGGCTTCCAGGATTCACTAATTGTGATTTTTGTACCAAATTTCATTCGAATCGCTCCATCCGTTCGTGAGACATCGTCTCCACAGTCTAACTGACACACACACACACACTTTCACACACACACACACAGACATCACCTCAAAAATATTTTATTCGTGATCAGGGATGCTTGAAACGTGCTGTCCCGTCAGAAACTCGAATTCGAATTTTCGACCCCGTCACAATACTTTCCTTATACGTTATGTACCTAACAGCATTTTTTTTCACAGTGACACAAGATTTACGTCACACTGTGACTTTGGGACGTCACAGGACGTCGCAGTACGTCTCGTCAATGTCATATTGAGGTCAAAGCGAAGTCATTTTGGTCATTTTCATGGTCGTTTGTGACGTCGCATATTAACTTGTTTGTGACGTCACATTGTAATTGCCATTGTAATGTCGTCACATTGTTACGTGTTAATTAAATTGTGGAAACGTCACATAATGTAGTCACAATGAAGTTACAAGGTTACTAATACGTAACGTGGCATAGAAATCACAAATATGATGTCACATTGTGACCCAGGTTCACGTGACTAAAACGTCACTGTCACACATGTGACGATCTTTACTTCATAGAGTTTCGTCCAGAACAGAGCACCAGGCGCGAAGCGCCTTTAATCTCCAATCTCTAGGTGTGGTTCTTATCTTCATACTGTGACATTATTTCATTGGTCCATAGTTGGAGGTTCGAGGTTTTTGATTTACTGTTTTTATTATTTGTCCTAGCTCCTAGTGTGGCAGTTTGTTGCACATTAAGAGTTTAAGCAGTTTGGGGGGGTTGATGCAGATCTGAGGGTAACCTAGCATTTTAGCAGTTTAGGATTTTAAACATTTTGTAGAAAACCAAAGATCGCGAGTTTTCTTTAATATCAACTGATTAAGGTGGGACGTTCCTAGTACCGAATATCAAAGTTAAGTACCGAGCGGGGTCTCTTACGAGATTTAGCCTTGCGATGATCATAGTAATGCAGATTAAATAATAGTTCATTTGGGACAGATGGCAGATTTTTGTAGAATTTAAGCGCTAGCTTTTTGATTTGGGCTCTAACAGTTTTTATTTTGAAGTCTTTCCTAATTACCGAGTTTCTTAAGTATCTAGGGGCTTTCCTTATAATCCTTAGGGTTTTGTTTTGTCTTGTCTCTAATAAGTCTATGGTAGTTTTACAGGCATATCCCCATACGGGTGCTGCATACAGCATTCCCGGGCAGATGACCGATTTATAAATTAGGAGTTTATTTTGATAACTTAGATTTCCGTTTCCTATCATTGGGTATAAGGCTCCTATGGTTATATACGCTTTTTTGATTATGTTCGTTACGTGCAGTTTCCAAGTTAGGTGGGAGTCTATCGTTACACCTAGGTATTTAGTAGATTTTTCCGCTTTTAGGGCATGGTTGTTTATGTACAGAGGAGGCGGAGGTTTACGTTTTCTTGAGAAATAAATCCAATGACATTTATTGGGATTTAATTTTATTCGCCATTTTTCCAGCCATGTTTGGAGTATGTCTAAGTGTTGTTGTAGCTGTCTGTGCATTACTGAGACGTAAGGGTGTTTTGCAAGTATCGCGCTGTCGTCTGCATAGAGTGCCAGCTCCGTGTCTAGGGTCCTGGGAATGTCATTTAGATATATGTTAAAGAGTGTCGGGCCCAGGATGGATCCTTGCGGTACACTACTTTTAATGAGCTTGGGTGTAGATAAGTTATTTTTTACTCTGACTTGAAAGTGTCTGTTATTTAGGTATGAAATTAAAAGTTTGACAAGTGCGTCAGGGACTTTTAGAGTGATCAATTTGTAAGCTAATCCACAGTGCCACACTTTATCAAAGGCTTTTTGGATGTCAAGAAAAATCGCAGCTGTGGGTGTCTTATTATTAAAACCAGAAGAAATGTACTCTACCACTCTCAGCAATTGATGAGTGGTGGAGTGTTTTGGCCGAAATCCAAACTGCTCCGGAATGATAATGTCATTCTCACTAAGGTGCGTGTTCAGTCTCTTAAGAATTATTTTCTCAGTAATTTTACTAAGTGTCGGCAACAAACTGATTGGTCTGTAGTTGGCTGGAATTGAGGCATCCTCACCAGGTTTATGGATCGCTATAATTATCGCTTCCTTCCATTCTTTGGGGAAATAATTTAGTTCTAGTATTTTATTTATTAAGATGGTCAAGTAAAATATTATATTTAAGGGTAGGTTTTTTACCGCGATATTCCTGATTTTGTCGTGCCCTGGGCTTTTACTGTTTTTAAGGTTTTTGATAATCTCTACTATTTCTTGCGGGGTGGCTGGGTTAATCTCAGCCGTGACCGGGGAGTTCCTGAAAACGATCTTTACTGTGAGTCCTTATATACGTATATAAAGAAAGTAAAAATGCATTTACATAAGAAAGGTACAGACACCGCTATATATGGTAACAGGGAACCGAACTATAGGTTTCCACATCATTGTTTCAACTTCACAAAATCCCTCTTCCTCTTTCTCCTCTCATCTCTCAGCAATCCCAAGACTCTTAAGAAGTAAACATAGAATAAGTCAAACATTCACTACTTATAACAAGTGGTCGAGAGTCTAAAAGTAATGGTCAATAAAATTGAATTTTGTCTAAAAATGTACTTAGAGACAAAAAAAAAATGAAAAAAAGTAATTTGTCATAGGATAATTAACAAGCCATTTCAAAATAGTAAAATACAAAATTTACATTTAGCAAGAACATATCACTTAGTAAAAATATACATAGCCACTTGGAAGAAATATGTATAAGGACTTAGTAAAAACATGCACCAAAATGAGCTACACAATAAAGCAATAACTTGCAAATAGAAGTAACTTAAAGTAAATGTACATCTTGTATGCAGAACAACATAATTTGTTGTAAAAACAAAAAATGAAGCAAAAGAGGGAATTAAAAATATTAAATTCCCAAATCACTCTCTAATTAGTCAGAATCAGCACTAAAACTATTAAGGAAGGCATTTGTTTGACACAATTAACATGGTTATAGACGAATTACTGGCATATTCTGGAATGATACTGTAAACAGCACTTACATATGCAGAGGAATCTAGTGAAGAGTGTGTTAAAAATACCACTCGTTATCGACAATGCATATTTGAATTGCACATTGGGAAATGCCAATTACAAAATCGTAGATCACTGTCTAATTAGTAGAAATACATAATTTGTTGTAAAATACTACGCGTTATCGACAATGCATATTTGAATTGCACATTAGGAATTGCCAATTACAAAATCGTAGATCACTGTCTAATTAGTAGGAATACATAATTTGTTATAAATTACTACGCGTTATCGACAATGCATATTTGAATTGCACATTTGGAAATGCCAATTACAAAATCGTAGATCATTGTCTAATTGATAGGAATACATAATTTGTTGTAAAATACTACGCGTTATCGACAATGCATATTTGAACTGCACATTGGGAAATGCCAATTACAAAATCGTAGATCATTGTCTAATTGATAGGAATACATAATTTGTTGTAAAATACTAAGCGTTATCGGCAATGCATATTTGAATTGCACATTGGGAAATGCCAATTACATAATCGTAGATCATTATCTAATTGATAGGAATACATAATTTGTTGTAAATTACTACGCGTTATCGACAATGCATATTTGAATTGCACATTGGGAAATGCCAATTACAAAATCATAGATTATTATCTAATTAGTAGGAATACATAATTTGTTGTAAAATACTAAGCGTTATCGACAATGCATTTTGAATTGCACATTGGGAAATGCCAATTACAAAATCGTAGATCACTGTCTAATTGATAGGAATACATAATTTGTTGTAAAATACTAAGCGTTATCGGCAATGCATACTTGAATTGCACATTGGGAAATGCCAATTACATAATCGTAGATCATTATCTAATTGATAGGAATACATAATTTGTTGTAAATTACTACGCGTTATCGACAATGCATATTTGAATTGCACATTGGGAAATGCCAATTACAAAATCATAGATTATTATCTAATTAGTAGGAATACATAATTTGTTGTAAAAAACAATAAATAAAGCAAAAGAGGGAATTAATAATATTAAATTCCGAAATGCATCTCCTTAAAGCAAGATAGAAGAAGAATTTCAATGATAAAATTGTAGAATACTGTCTAATAAGTTAGAATCAGCACTAAAACTGTCAAAGAAGGCATTTGTTTGACACAATATGGTTATAGACGAACTACTGGTACCTTAGTTAATGATACAATAAACAAGACTTACATGCAAAGAATCTAGCGAAGAGTGTGTTAAAAATATCCTGCGTCATAGACAATGCACATTGAAAAATGCCAATTACACAATCGTAGACCATAGTCTAATTAGTAGGAATTGACCACAGGAATGACCAAAGCGTGTACGTGAAAGGCAATAAATACCTGTTAAAAAGTGTGTCATCAGAGTGTCACAAAAGAGAGAGTGTGTCAAAGTGTGTCAAAGTGTGTCACACCTCTAATGCTTGTCAAAGTACAAGACAGTATTTTTTTTTTAATTCAAATGCACAATGTCTCTGTTTTTGTTAATTTAAGCGTTGTTTATTGTAAGCGTTGTTTATTTTTGAACATGACAGCAGTTCACCAATAACCATATTGTGTGAAATAAAATAATATAAATATTTTGTAAAAAAAAAATTACTGTCGATTCCAATAATAATTTTATAGGAAAATTTTATTGTCGATATAGATTTGGTATCAAATTCTGGTGAGGGTAGCAGAGGGGAACACTAAGGATTACCACTTCTTGTTTTATAGATGTCACTTCCAATTAAAAAAAATTGCATTTGCCTAGCAACATCGATTTTTTCTGGGTTGGCTATAGATAAATCTCAGATGAAGGCTGATGTGGATTCAGCACCGAATTTCGGAGGGGGTCGGGAGGTTTACTAAGAATTTTCGTTTCAGGTTCTACAGATTTCACTTTCGGTTTTCCCGAAAATTTGTATGACTGTCAGAAAAAGGGTATAAAAGTGTATAAGAATACTTAATAGTTCCGCCGAAAATAAAGCGTAGTGGAGAGCGGGAGGAAAGTGAGACGAAAAATATAAAATTCAAAGTATTTGGGAAATTTATGAAACTGAAAGAAAAAAATTTAATACAGATTTGTAATGCCATACATCTTTAGTATCACCAGAGATCTTGTAATGATAATTTTTAATTATAATTACTTTTTATTACAGTTACCAGTTTTCATAAATAAATAAATAAGTAAATAAAATAAATAAAATATAAATAAAATAACAAACAACATTTTGGGTATCTTCCACCCATGCTTGGGACACAGAAAGACAGTACACGAAGTACAATAAGACATAACATGTTCAATATTTAAAAATAAAAAAAACCTGTATCATTGTGCTATTCACTCTAAAAAAATAATAAAAATAAAATAAAATAAATAAATAAAGTGTTTACTTTCTGCTATTTCTACTTAAAGGAGCTGGTAATGGCAATTTAATATATCTTTATTCGGGATAGATGAAACATTTATTACAGGTCAAACCATTTAATAACACCATTTAAAATCTTTTGACTCTTATGCAATAAAACTAATCTCTAAGTGTCCGTTTTTATCTCTGCTGGTTTCATAACTCTTACAACCAAAAATAGTTTTGTTTGTAACAAAATTCCAAGACAGCAAAGTCTTCTTCAACTGGCTCATGATCCAACTATTCAAACCCAAAAGGTTGATTTTCGTTTCACGCATGCCAATATCGGCTGATGAATTATCAGATCCATGGAGTTATAAGGAAGGAAACAAAACCCCTATGGATGAAACGCTTAAAAATGTCATAATGCTTTAGGAATTATATCTAGGTGTCGCTAGTGTTAGTAAAGTAGTCACTATTGTTAGTTGATACAAAGAAAAGGCGTAGTATTTAGTTGCTGTAGTTGAGACCTAGACCGTCCGACCTACCAGAAAGGTGTAAGGTAACCGTTTGGACGGCCGAGAAGTGCCACCCAATTTAGACCGGAACCCAGTGGGGCGGGGGGGGGGGGCGTAGTATTTAGTGTATGTATTTTTGATTATTTTTCAATTAAGGGTTCCCTAATTAGAAGTATAATTAACTAGTGTGTTTTCATAGGTGTAGGATAGAATACAGAATACATGGAGAGAAAAATTTTTTTGAATACTTGGGGATATTCTTTATTGTTTCAATTCTAATTTGCATTTCGATAATAATTTATTTTTACAAAATTGACAGTTTAAATAAATGTTTTAGGCCTTTCGCCATAGAAATACATACAATGCATGACTACTTATGCTACCTCAGCACCACCTGAATTATTGTCTCAA
The DNA here is from genome assembly GCA_951213105.1 of Amaurobius ferox. NCBI lineage: Eukaryota > Metazoa > Arthropoda > Arachnida > Araneae > Amaurobiidae > Amaurobius > Amaurobius ferox. Next base: position 77,434,015 of record OX578140.1, on the reverse strand, counting down.
ACGATATTGCCGTTTTCTTATTATGAAGTTTTAACTCCTTTTACCTCCATGATCAGACCATTCAGTTTCTTTCTTCTCACCAGTTGTGGCGTCTACAATTTTCTTTCCTTCGTTTTTGATAATTCTTTTAATTTTTTTTAGGAATTGAGCTTCTTTCTCCTAAAATATATTTTTTAGGAGAATCAGCTGACTTTTGATTTATTTACGCCCCTTCTTCAGCCGATTAATTTTTCTGCCTTCAGTTTTTCGGATATCCTTTGAAATTCTAGGGACCTAACAAAGCACTTGATGTTACGCAAGAACGGGAAGTCTTGTTTGTATCATTCTCATCTATGTTTAATAAATTATTCTTCAATGTTTGATTTGTCATGTCACTTGTAACTAAACCAGTTACAGAAGAAATTAAAAATCAGAATCTGTGAATGTATCTCTATTATATAGAAATATTTCACATTTCTTGAAATAGGGGATGATACTACTAAGAGTAATTGTTTTTTGATGCGCAATAGCAACGTAACTGGATTTCGCAGATCCTCAAAGATTTACCAGGGTTTTGATTTATCTTTGTGTCGACTGCTAAATTATAGTAGGCAGCCTCAACCTACCCCACATGAGAATATCTCATTGTACAGCACCTTTCCCCTTTATGCTTAATTAGTATTTTAAGGATAGCTCATTTAAAACCTTTCTTAAATGTTCTATATGATAGCTAGACTCATATAACGAGAACAATGAACCAGATCCAGTGGTTGATTTTTTTTTTCGTGAATTAAAATATTATAAATCAATACAGGCGTTAATCAGAAAATAAGTATTGCTAAAACAGAAAAATGTCGATAATTTAATTACAAACAGATACAACATCTTCGTATCCTAGAATCCACCTGATCAATTACTGTCGATCCGTCATCTATCAACACGTATAAGAACTTCGAAAGAAGAGGTTTTGTCACACTGTGCCCCACTCTCCCTTACACACAACTTATTACCACATGAAGGCTCATGAATTTCTTGTTTTGGAAAAATGACCATGTGGATTTTGTTATGAACCAAAATACAGAATAATAATCTGCTTTTCAGCGTAGAAAAGCCGATAATTTGCACTAGTAGAAATAATTATGAGCAACCCTGTGTCTATAAACATGGTTGTTGTTGTTGTTACCCAGACCGTCCGACCTACCTGAAAGGTGTAAGGTAACTGTTTGGGCGGCCGGGAAGTGCCACCCAATTTAGACCGGAACCCAGTGGGGGAGGCATCCACAGGGACCGTACCCTCCTTCCCCTACCACCAACCTCTCGGAAGGACTTACGGACCCACATGTTTAACGTGATCGTACTCCGCGTGAACACGGCGGCAGTTTTGGCCAATATCCTTTAGTCTGAGCTCGTTGCATTTGAAATTTAAAATGGGCTGCGCAATTTTGACTTTTTTTGGCAACCATAGATATTTTCAAAATGTCAGCACAGAAAACTAGCAATAAATGAAATTGCTGTTTGTGAGAATACAACTCCCTTGTACTTCCTTGAATAAAACAGGCGAAATAAAATTGTCACCTTACTTTTTCTTCAAGCAAGTTCTAGGAAGTTGTATATCCAACTAAACTAGAAAACGAGTGGTTTATTGGTTTTATTATTATTTTTTCGGATTGGCAACGACTGTCTGTATTCCTGACTCACGTGAGTCTTTCTTCTGTTTCAAAAAATCTTCCTACCTTTGTTGCAGCGACTGCACTGTCTCAATTATTCTGACGAAGATAGCTCTTTTTTGCCATTGAAACGGTTCGATACGTTTAATAAACTGACTTATGCTGTTACTAGCGAAGTATTTTAATTTTCAGATTAAAAGACTGTCCTCGAAGCATAAGTGCGGGGAAATGTGGGAGTCATTGTGAATTCAAAAAATAGAACGAAAAAATGTCAAAAAATATCCCATACGATATGAGTAATAACACAAGCTGCTCCTTCTTCTATTATATTATACAAGATCCCCAAGCGCTTAAAAGGAAACATTAGAAATAACTCACTTCTTTCCACGATTGTCGGTTTCTACAAGTGCAGAATGATTTATAACTGTATTTATATATTTTGTCTAAATCTGTCTTTGTGATTTCATGTGAACATGGATTCTGTTATGCAGTACATTTATTAATTGGTTGTTTTGCTGATACATTTATGTACGATCATGAATCACTAATGCTGAACTTTGTATAGCACCTGAAGAATGACTTATGTTAGCTGGTGAAGATGATTTTAATCCAATTCATAGGGCTAAATTTTATAGGAATCGTCAATATAGGTTTAATCAATTAAATGTCCGTTGACTGTTCTTGGCAAATAAGATACAATCTTAAAATTTTCTGTAAATTCTAGCACAATCTAGTGTTTATCAGAAAACTACGAAATTTAGCGCTGAACAGGGGTGACCGGTGCTAGTTGATGCAGGAGCAGGTTGGTGTAGAGCTGATAATTTTAATGTTGAGTCAGGTGATATAAAGAGGATTAACATATGATTAATGATTAAAACTGCATGTATACGAAAGTTTTCATCATTTTGGCGTGAAAATTGTCTTATTGCAACGTTTGGCCTTTTTCGATAGTGGAATATAATTTTCTGCTCTTTTATAAATCATGCTATCGTATGAAATGTATTTTACTCACTCTTATATTATTCATACCATTTGTTTACAGTATCTTGAGGTATATCGCAAGCTAAATGGCAACAAGTTTATTATAGCTATGTGACATGTACAGGAACATAAACGTAAACGACTGGGGTTAATTTTGAGCAGTTCATTTGGGGCTGATCGGCGAATATTCTAACCTGCCCATATGCTGAAAATGAAATATATTGTAAGGTATAGGACACCTAAGTTATTGTATAGCTATAGCTAAGTGTATTTTCATTGTAGACATGAAATGTTGAAATTCATTTTCCGATTTTTCAGTTTATCAAATTTTGTTTAAAATTTAGTTAAGAAAATATCATACTTCAAGTCAGTGTGAGATTTATTCTGAAATTTCCATACATCCATGTCCACAATTAAAAAATGAAGCAAGGTCTGTAAGATTTATTTTTCTGTAGATTTTTAAAATTTCAAGAACATAACTTATCTCATTTTAGAAATTAATTGAAATATAATAATTTAATATGGAATTTCTTTCAATGTGGGTTTTAC